>WBNM01009409.1:126869-184648 GCA_013399055.1 Ramphastos sulfuratus | reverse complement strand
AAAAAAAAAAAAAGAGAAGGAATTAAATTTTAAAATGCTGAAAGAAGTGAAAGAAGGCAAATAAACAAAGCAGCACTGGTGTCTCCATGGGGATGTGAAGTCTTCCTGGGAGTGAGGACTGGGCCTCAGGGAGAGGAAACACCAGAGCACAGATGTCAGTGATCAGGACTGGCCCCACTAGCAGCCCACCTGGAGGTACCCAGGTTCAGCATTCAGGTTTGGGTTTCTCACTCAAGAAGGACATGGAGGGGCTGGAGTGAGTCCAGAAGAGGGCAAGGAAGCTGATGAAGGGTCTGGAGAACAGGGCTGGGGAAGAGCAGCTGAGGGAGCTGGGGATGGTCAGCCTGGAGAAAAGGAGGCTGAGAGGACTCCTTCTGGTTCCTAGAAAGAAGGCTCGAGCCAGGTGGGGGTTGGTCTCTTCTCCTGAGGAACAAGTGCCAGGACGAGAGGAAACCTCTTCAAGTTGACCCAAGGGAGGTTCATGCTGGGCATGAGCAACAATTTCTTCACAGCAAGGGTTACCAGGCACTGGAACAGGCTGCCCAGGGAGGTGGTAGAGTCATTGTGGGTCATTTGTGTTGGGTCATCCATGCTGGGTTGGGTAATTTTTGTTGGGCTTTGGTTAGGGTCACTCCTGACGGGTCAGGTTTTGCTGGGTCTTTGTCTTAGGTTGGGTCATTCATGTTGGGTTGGGTAATTTGTGTTGGGTCATTCCTGTTGGGCTGTGTTGTGTTGGTTCATCCATGCTGGGTTGGGTTGAGGTTGAGTCATTCCTGTTGGGTTGAGCTGAGGTGGGCTGAGCTGCATCACTCAGGTTGGTTTCTGTTGATAATTTGGGTTAAGTTGGGCTGGATGGTGACCATTAGGTTGGGCTGGGCAAGCATTAAAATGATAGCTCCCACACCCACAAGGTGATCTTTCAGGACTTTCACCCTAGGACCTATTTCCAGGAACTTTTCCCATCTGCTTGGCCACTCTTTGGTGGAAATTCCCACGTTCCCAGGAGTTTCCATGAAGGAAACATCTCCTGATGCTTGGCAGCACAGAAGCCAAGCGCAGAGAGCAACCTGCATGTCACCCAACCCACTGTTTGACATCAGCAGGGGCCACTCCACCTCCAAGCCAGCCTAGGGGCAGGGATGAGAGATCAGTTCCTCCTTTGGAGGGGAAGGGAGGGTGTGGAGTCACTTCCCTCCTCCAAGGCGCGTGGTTGACCTCCCAGCCCCGTGGCGCTGGAGCTGCTGGTGGGACTGGCAGGGCCTTTCCCAGGCCAAGGACTAATTCTGGATTCCCCCTGGGGCGGATGTGGGACCTCAGCAGCAGCCCCCACTGGAGAAGAGAAGAGCATTGTGTGGGCTTCTTGCTTTATTTAAAGACGTTGGTGACCCCAGGAAGAGCCCACGAGTGGAAAGAAAATTCCCAGATCCCAACTGTCCCTGGGAAATCCCCACCAGGCTCCCAGGCCTTTTCTTTCCCAGCACGTGAGGTCCTACAGGCCAAGCAGCAGGTGCATGCCAAAGCATTGGGCACCTGGGGGAGAGGGCACTTGGCCAGAGCACCTCTGAGGAAGTCACTGCCCCACTAGACTCAATGTCAGCAGCAGAGGATCAGTTCTGCAGGGACAAGAAGAAGCACAAACCCTTGTGAGGTCCAGAAGGCACCATCCATACCCCAAAGAGAAACATCCCCACAAGGCACAAACCATACAATGGATTTTGTTTGGGTTGGAAGAGACCTTTCAGCTCATCGAGTCCAACCCTTAAGCCAGCATTGTCAGGTCACCACCAAACCACGTCCATCAGCACCACATCTCCACAGCCCTGAAATCCCTCCAGAGATGGGGACTCCACCACTGCCCTGGGCAGCCTGGGCCAGGTCTGGACAACCCTAAGGGCAAGAAATTGTTCCTCATGTCCAGCCTAAGCCTCCCTTGGGGCAACTTGGGGCTGTTTCCTCTTACCCTGTCACTTCCTCCTTGGGAGAAGAGACCAGCCCCCACCTGGCTCAAATCTCCTTTCGTGGAGTTGTGGAGAGCCAGAAGGTCTGCCCTCAGCTTCCTTTTCTCCAGGCTGAACAACCCTGGTCCTGGCAGGGAGTACTGTCCGATGCTGTGTGGTGCTCACACAAGGCACTTGTCCAGGTGTCCTCCAGACCCAGGAACTCATGTGAGCAAAAGATGGGGGTTGGTCTCTTCTCCTGAGGGAGAAGCAGCAGGACAAGAGAAAATGGCCTTAGGTTGCCCCAGGAGAGGTTTAGGTTGGGCATGAGGAACAATTTCTTGCTCTCGAGGGCTGTCCACACCTGGCTGAGGTTGCCGAGGGCAGTGGCACAGTGCCCATCCCCGGAGGGATTTCCAAGCCACGGCGATGTGGTGCTGAGGGGCAGGGTCTGGCGGTGCTGTGTCAGCGGTCGGTCCAAGGGCCGGCGATGGGCACGGCCTGAGGAGCGCAGGGGCAGCCATCGCCCACAGCCTCCTCCGGGGACCCGGCGGCAGGACACCCAGCGACAAATTCTCATGGAGGTTAAGATGCCTCTGCCGTGAGCTCACCCAGTGACTAATTTGTTTATCTCCTCTGGGAGCCGCAGAGAGGTTTTGGGAAGCAGCAGCGGCAGCTCCCCAGCAGCTCCTTCTGCCTCTTCCCGGCGCCTCCCGCAGCCCTCTCCTGCAAACCCCTGGCAGGGCTGGCGGGCAGCAGGCTGCGCGGGTGCCGCTGCCCCTCGCTGCCGAGGCCAGCACAGCGAGCAGCTGCTCCTCCGCCTGGCACGGCGGGGAAGGAGGCGCTGGAACGGCTTACCCAGCCAGGCTGTGGATGCGCCCTCTCTGGAGGTGTTCGTGTGGGTTGGGTGAAGTCTTCAGCATCCTGCTCTAGTCTAAGGTGTCTCTGACAGTGGTGGTGGAGGTTGGAACTAGGTGGTCTTTGAGGTCCCTTCCACCCCAACCCATTCTATGATTCTATGAATCTGTGAGGAAGCTGACAGGGACAACCTCTGTGTCACACAGCACCTCAGACCTCTTGTGAGGAGGAATAGGGTCTGGAAGGGGGCTTCTTGGTGATCAAAGGCAACCCAGTACCATGATGCTGCCCTGAAAATCATAGAATCCCAGACTGCTTTGGGTGGGAAGAGACCTTCAAAGCTCATCCAGCAGAACCCCCTGCAGTCAGCAGGGACAGCTGCAGCTACAGCAGGTTTCTCAGAGCCCCAAACAACCTGACCCAAAATGGTGCCAGGGATGGGGCATCTTACATCTCTCTGGGTAACCTGGGTCAAGCTCTCACCACCCTCAGTGTCAAACATTTCACCTTTCTCTCCAGTCTGAGTCTCCCTCTGAGTTCAAATCATCACCCCTTGTCCTGTCACAAGAGACCTTGCTCACAAGTCTGTCCCCAGCTTTCTTCTGGTCCCTTGAAGTCCTGAAAGGTCACCAGGAGCTCTCCCTGGAGCCTTCTCTTCTCCAGGCTGAACAACCCCAATTGTCTCAGACTGGCCTCACAGCAGAGGGCTTCCAGCCCTCCCATCATTGCTGTGGCCGCCTCTGGCCCTGCTCCAACAGCTCCATGTCTCTGCTGTGCTGATGACTCCAGAGCTGGCCCCAGCACTGCAGGTGTAGTCTCCATGGGGCGGCTCTCTAGCCCTTCATCCCCAGCCTGGATTGAAACTGCCAAATGCCAGGTCCTGCACTTGGGTCACAACAACCCCAAGCAATGCTACAGACCTGGGGCAGTGTGGCTGGAGAGCTGCCTGGCAGAAAGAGACTGGAGGGCTGTACCAGACAGGCAGCTGAATAGGAGCCAGCAGTGTGCCCAGGCGGTCAAGAAGGCAAATGGCATCCTGGCTGGGATTAGAAATGCTGTGACCAGCAGGAGAAAGGAGGTGACTGTCCCCTTGTGTTTGGCTCTGGTGAGGCCACACCTCGAGTGCTGTGTTCAGCTTTGGGCACCTCAATACAGGAGAGATGTGGAGGTGCTGGAGCGGAGCCAGAAGAGGGCAACGAAGTTGGGGAAGGGCCTGGAGAATGGATCTGTTGAGGAGTGACTGACGGAGCTGGGGACGGCTAGTGTGAGGAAGAGGAGGTTGAGGGCAGACCTCATTGCTGTCTACAGCTACCTGAAGGGAGGTTGTGGAGAGGCTGGAGCTGGGCTCTTCTCACAGGTAATTGGAGACAGAACAAGGGGGAATAGCCTCAAGCTGAGGCTGAGGAGGTTTAGATTGGACAGTAGGAAAAAGTTTTTCACTGCAAGAGTGGTCAGGGACTGGAATGAGCTGCCCAGGGAGGCAGTGGAGTCACCAACCCTGGGTATGTTTAAGGGTGGCTTGGATGTGGTGCTTGGGGATGTGGTTTAAGGTGGATCTCGTAGAGTAGGGTTATAGGTTGGACTTGGTGATCCCGAGAGGCTTTGCCAACCTGCATGTTTGTGTGATTCTGTGATTCCCTACACGTCCCAGGATGAGAATCACTGGGCCATACTACACGCCTTCTTCGCAAATAAAGTGCATCACAGCCACATTCCCCACTCTGCCTTCACTTCCATGTGAAACCGGCTGTTACTGAGACCCAGGGGAAGGACCCTGCCCTTGGCCCGGTTGAACCTCATGAGGTTCACAGCGTCCCAGTTCTCCAGCCTGTCCGAGTTCTTCCGGAGGGACCCCACCGTCAGCTCGGTGCCACCTGCCGAGGGTGCCTCTATCCCACTGCCAGTGACATTAAACAGCAGCGGTCCCCTTATGGACTCCCGAAGGACCCTGCTAGTCGCCGATCTCCACCAGGACCCGGAGCTGTTGCTAGATGTGGAGCTCCCCGGGCGGGTCACGAATCCGGCCCTACGGAAAAACGGTCAAAGCCCGGCCCGCAGCGGCGGCCACAGAGCGTTGGAAGCCCATGCGTGGAGCGCCACGTGTACCAGCGTGCGAGCGGACAGAGACGCACCACAGAGCGCTGGCGGGCGACTACAGCGGCGCACAATCTTAGACACGGTGGGACAGGCGGAAACCCTCCGCGCCTTGCGAGTGGCTCTGGAGAGGCTCCAGGCGGCGAGAACGAAGAGGCGCTTTGCTGCGACCAACGCAGAGCGTCCCGGGGAGAGGGAACACCATAGAGAGGCTCGCAGCAGCATAGAGCGTCGCACGCAGGCCGCGGTGTGCGTGAGGGGGCGGGGCCGTGCGTGAGGGGCGGGGCTGGATGTTAAGAGGGAAGCCGCCATGGAGTCGGGCCCAGCTCCGGGGGAGCGGCGCTGGCCCTGGTGGTGTTTCTGCCTCGCCGCTTCCCTCGGCCTGTGCCTGGGGAGGGATGAGGTGGGGAGCGGGGCACGGCTGGGCTGAGCGTTCGGGAGCTGCCCGGGGAGGGAAGCGGAGCAGGCACGGCCTCTCGGCCTATAGAATGGTGATTTTTGACCTTACGGCAGCGGAACACCGAGCGGTGAGGGGGTTGAGGTGCTGCGGCGGAGACAGGCAGGCCGCTGGAGGGCCACCGCGTCTCGCGAATGGCAGTCGCCACCTCCCGCCCCCGACCTTTCCCCTGCCTTTCCCGGGCCCTTCCGTCCTCTCGACGCCTTTCTTGGGCTGCTCCGCCTCGTCGCGGACACGTTCCCAGCGCCGCTGCTGCTGCCAGCCAGGCCTGCGGGTTGCGCTGCCCACCGCGGGGGGCCTGGGGCAGCAGCTCGGGTCTCGGGTGTCCGGGTCTGGTTGGTTGTGACTCTTGAGCACAACCTGCTGTAGTTGCAGGTGTCCCTGCTGGCTGCACGGGGTTGGACTGGATTTGCTTTACAAGGCTCTCCCCACGCACACATCACATCGCTGTGTGGTCCTCCCACTGTCTCTATGGTTGCGGACGCTCTAGCTCAGCGCCGCCCCGCGGAGCGTCTCTTTGGTACGGTCCCGCCCCGGGGCGGCCCTGTCCCAGTCTCCCCGGGGCCCGGTGGAACCGCTCGGGAGGAACCGGGGCTGTGCCGGGGTGGCTCCCAGCTCGGACCGAGCTGCCGAGGTGGGTTAGGGTCTGAGGGACGGGGGACACTCGGTGGGTCCCGGTTTCCCGGAGACGTTAGAGGGGCCGGTTCGTATCGGAGCTGGTTACTGGTGCCCGGCCGGGGCTCGGCCTCCCCTCCCGGAGCTTCCCGGGCGGCTGGCGGGCAAGGAACTGGTGGTGTAGGGGCTGCCCTTGGGCTTCAGCTGCTGAGGGAACCAGGATCTCAAAATGCAGCTTCTAACGTGGCGTTTTGGTTTGGTCTTTTGTTTATTTCGATTTGTTTTTTACTATGTAAATGGTAACGGGATTTTTCTTTAATATTTTTGTCTTTAAAAGGTTACCAAGAGCCTGATCTAAGAGCGTTTGCTTCCTCGGCCAGCGTCAGTCCCCTGAAGTGTACTCACCGCTAAATGTGTATAACCGCCCCAGCAAAGTTTTTGGCCTGGAGGGTGCAGGGACCAGGAGAAGGAAGCAGAGAGGAGCTGTGACCACCAGCAGAGACTAAGAGTCAACATCCCAAGCCCATCTGAAGCCTCACCTCATCTTTCTCCTGCCTCAGCCCCGTCCTCACAGAGTCCCAGGTAAGGACAGAGATGAAGAGGTCACAGTCCCAGACTGGTTTGAGTGGGAAGGGACCTTCAAAGCTCAGCCAGCTGACCCCCTTGCAGTCAGCAGGGACATCTGCAACTGGAGCAGGTTGCTCAGACCCACAAACAACCTGACCTTGCGATGGTGTCAGGGATAGCAAACTGAGCCAGGCTGTCACCACCCTCAGTGCCAAAGATTTCTCCTTCCTCTCCAGTCTGAATCTCCCTCTTTGAGTTCATACCATCCACCCTTGTCCTGTCATAACAGACCCTGCTCAACAATCTGTCCCCAGCTTTCTTCTGGTCCCTTGAAGTCCTGAAAGGCTGCCAGAAGATCTCCCTTATTTTTCAGCAGCTCCTGGGCAGAGTTTTTAATCTCCTTCCCTGATCAAAGCTAACTCCTCCCTGCCTGGGAGAGCTGCCTGGCCCCTCTCTGCCAGGGCAGGACCCAAAGTGGGTGAGCAAAGTGATTTAATACCAGGAGCTGACTGCAACGAGTATCTCAGATGGGGGGGGGGAATAAACCACATTGGGGGGGGGGGTGGGTAGAGAATGAGAGCCTGTTTCAGGGTAAAGGAAGAAACTGCAGAGAGGAGACAGCATAAAGGTTTTGAGTAAGGGGGTTTGGAGTCAGGTGGTTGGTGTTGAAGGTGAGGGAGAGCAGAAAATTATCTTCCCTTGTTGGGAATTGAAGCTGGCAGGGCCCGGGATGGCTTTATTAGCTCCTTAATTTAATTGAAGTCTCTTATGGGGCAGAGGAGGCTGATTCCTGTCAGCCCAGATCTAATAGAGGTGTCTGGTGGGAGGGGAGGGCTGGAGCTGTTCTCAGCAGGGGACAGCCAAGCTGCCTTTTGTTTGGTTGTAATTAATGGGTAAAAGAGGTCACCTCGGGCTGTTAAACCTTTAACTCATCTGGATGTGACTGAGGAATGATGGCCCAGCCTCAGGGGACTGGTTTTCATCACTGGGATTAGTCTAAGTTGCTCACCTGGCTCTGGCTCATCTCTCTCAGGGCTTTCACCCCTTGCAGCACTCCACTTTTTATCCATTTTTAACCTTTATTTTTGCCTTCACAAAGGCTTCCTTCTCTCAGGCAGCAGCACTGAGGTGCTTGAGCACAGCTTCCAGAGCAGCCAAACATCAGATTCAATGTGTGCAGTCGAGAGAGCACCAGCACATGAGCCCTGTGTGGTCTCCAGAGTATTTCCCAATCTGCCCTGAAAAGTGATTTCTTTTTTTCTTCCTCCCTCTTTTCGAGGCCCTTTTGTGTTTCTGAACTGTTCCTTTTGTAGCTCAGAAACCTTCAAGCAGTGAAAAGTGATCCAGGAGTGTGAGCAACTGGATGCCTGGAATATGACAAGAGCTTGAAAACTGTCACCAAGTGAAGGGAGAGGTCTGCTCACAGCACCAGCAGGCCCATGTAACCCTTTTCCTTGGCTAAAAGCTGGCTGAAGGCTTGGTCTGATTCCTCCTCCTTGCATGTTCTCATTGCCAAAACTCTTTGGTTGCCAATTTCTTTTTCCAGTTCAGTTATTTTACTTGGCTCAAAATGGGAATTGTGACCACAAAGAGCTTTAAAACAATGATGGTTGCTTCAGGTACTTCTTGTGGCAGCAGTGAGACAACTACTGAAAGGCCAGGCAGGAAGTCCTCCTGGATGGAGGAGCCCCTCATGAGGCCCCACTCTTCCTTCCTCTCGTTTCTCTCCAGAGACTTATCCTGAAATCACAACATTTTGGAGCTTTCTGCATTTTCCTCCCCCCAGCTCTCACAGCTCTGTTCCTCCTCTTGCACTTCTGACATGGGTTCTGTCTGTGCTCCTGCTCTTTATCCATCTCATAGCAGACTATTGGGCAGGATGAGACCCACAGAAGATCTTCACACACAGCCCCTCTGTGGGATTTTGTGCTAGCTTGGTAGTGAACATCTCTCTGAGTCTCCTTGCCCAGGATAAAGTCTCTTTTCTCCTGCCCTTTGTGAATTTCAAGGGAAATTTTGTCTTATTCTTTGAGCTGCTGCCCAGTGTGGTGTGGACAACATGAAGATGAGGTAGGAGGAGAACCAAGGGAGAAGTTTGCTCATTCCAACCAGGAGAGAGCTGTCAGCTCTGATTAAACACAGACCCAAAATGTAAATCTTCCCTGATCATGCAGATCTAAGGGTGGTTTTTTGCTCTTGTTTTCAGCTCTTCGTGGGTTTTGGTGTCTCTTGGAAAGATTTGAGGCTTCTGGAAGCTGTTTGTGGTGTCTGCTTCCAGCAGGATCAGCAGAGGAGCAAAAGGTCTTGCTGATTAGATTCAATATCTGGGCCACTTAACCCCTACCTGTGTTTATTCTCTGGTGAGCTTTGATACTGCAGGAGGATGAGATAAAAGGGAAGGTGTGGAGGATGAGATAACCATGGCTGGAGCTGCCCCAGGCAGAGGCCACTTCAGAAATGGATTTGTAGATGAGTTTCTCCTGGTGATTTTGGGTCCTGGGTGAGGAGATAGAGGCTGCTTAGAAATGGATCTGTAGATGGAGCTTCTCCTGTCCATTTTGGGTCCTGAGTGAGGAGATACTGGGTGTGCACAAACAACCTTGCTCCTTTTTTACCCCCATGTGGGGTTATGGAAGATGGTTGACATCCAAAAGCCAACTGGAGCCTTCCCATTTCTAATGTCTGTCTTAGTCTTGAGAGTTGTGAGTTTTAATGCTTAGTTCATGGAGTTAAATCATCTCTGGAAGCTTTGTAAAGCAAATAANTTGCAGGTGTCCCTGCTGGCTGCACGGGGTTGGACTGGATTTGCTTTACAAGGCTCTCCCCACGCACACATCACATCGCTGTGTGGTCCTCCCACTGTCTCTATGGTTGCGGACGCTCTAGCTCAGCTCCGCCCCGCGGAGCGTCTCTTTGGTACGGTCCCGCCCCGGGGCGGCCCTGTCCCAGTCTCCCCGGGGCCCGGTGGAACCGCTCGGGAGGAACCGGGGCTGTGCCGGGGTGGCTCCCAGCTCGGACCGAGCTGCCGAGGTGGGTTAGGGTCTGAGGGACGGGGGACACTCGGTGGGTCCCGGTTTCCCGGAGACGTTAGAGGGGCCGGTTCGTATCGGAGCTGGTTACTGGTGCCCGGCCGGGGCTCGGCCTCCCCTCCCGGAGCTTCCCGGGCGGCTGGCGGGCAAGGAACTGGTGGTGTAGGGGCTGCCCTTGGGCTTCAGCTGCTGAGGGAACCAGGATCTCAAAATGCAGCTTCTAACGTGGCGTTTTGGTTTGGTCTTTTGTTTATTTCGATTTGTTTTTTACTATGTAAATGGTAACGGGATTTTTCTTTAATATTTTTGTCTTTAAAAGGTTACCAAGAGCCTGATCTAAGAGCGTTTGCTTCCTCGGCCAGCGTCAGTCCCCTGAAGTGTACTCACCGCTAAATGTGTATAACCGCCCCAGCAAAGTTTTTGGCCTGGAGGGTGCAGGGACCAGGAGAAGGAAGCAGAGAGGAGCTGTGACCACCAGCAGAGACTAAGAGTCAACATCCCAAGCCCATCTGAAGCCTCACCTCATCTTTCTCCTGCCTCAGCCCCGTCCTCACAGAGTCCCAGGTAAGGACAGAGATGAAGAGGTCACAGTCCCAGACTGGTTTGAGTGGGAAGGGACCTTCAAAGCTCAGCCAGCTGACCCCCTTGCAGTCAGCAGGGACATCTGCAACTGGAGCAGGTTGCTCAGACCCACAAACAACCTGACCTTGCGATGGTGTCAGGGATAGCAAACTGAGCCAGGCTGTCACCACCCTCAGTGCCAAAGATTTCTCCTTCCTCTCCAGTCTGAATCTCCCTCTTTGAGTTCATACCATCCACCCTTGTCCTGTCATAACAGACCCTGCTCAACAATCTGTCCCCAGCTTTCTTCTGGTCCCTTGAAGTCCTGAAAGGCTGCCAGAAGATCTCCCTTATTTTTCAGCAGCTCCTGGGCAGAGTTTTTAATCTCCTTCCCTGATCAAAGCTAACTCCTCCCTGCCTGGGAGAGCTGCCTGGCCCCTCTCTGCCAGGGCAGGACCCAAAGTGGGTGAGCAAAGTGATTTAATACCAGGAGCTGACTGCAACGAGTATCTCAGATGGGGGGGGGGAATAAACCACATTGGGGGGGGGGGTGGGTAGAGAATGAGAGCCTGTTTCAGGGTAAAGGAAGAAACTGCAGAGAGGAGACAGCATAAAGGTTTTGAGTAAGGGGGTTTGGAGTCAGGTGGTTGGTGTTGAAGGTGAGGGAGAGCAGAAAATTATCTTCCCTTGTTGGGAATTGAAGCTGGCAGGGCCCGGGATGGCTTTATTAGCTCCTTAATTTAATTGAAGTCTCTTATGGGGCAGAGGAGGCTGATTCCTGTCAGCCCAGATCTAATAGAGGTGTCTGGTGGGAGGGGAGGGCTGGAGCTGTTCTCAGCAGGGGACAGCCAAGCTGCCTTTTGTTTGGTTGTAATTAATGGGTAAAAGAGGTCACCTCGGGCTGTTAAACCTTTAACTCATCTGGATGTGACTGAGGAATGATGGCCCAGCCTCAGGGGACTGGTTTTCATCACTGGGATTAGTCTAAGTTGCTCACCTGGCTCTGGCTCATCTCTCTCAGGGCTTTCACCCCTTGCAGCACTCCACTTTTTATCCATTTTTAACCTTTATTTTTGCCTTCACAAAGGCTTCCTTCTCTCAGGCAGCAGCACTGAGGTGCTTGAGCACAGCTTCCAGAGCAGCCAAACATCAGATTCAATGTGTGCAGTCGAGAGAGCACCAGCACATGAGCCCTGTGTGGTCTCCAGAGTATTTCCCAATCTGCCCTGAAAAGTGATTTCTTTTTTTCTTCCTCCCTCTTTTCGAGGCCCTTTTGTGTTTCTGAACTGTTCCTTTTGTAGCTCAGAAACCTTCAAGCAGTGAAAAGTGATCCAGGAGTGTGAGCAACTGGATGCCTGGAATATGACAAGAGCTTGAAAACTGTCACCAAGTGAAGGGAGAGGTCTGCTCACAGCACCAGCAGGCCCATGTAACCCTTTTCCTTGGCTAAAAGCTGGCTGAAGGCTTGGTCTGATTCCTCCTCCTTGCATGTTCTCATTGCCAAAACTCTTTGGTTGCCAATTTCTTTTTCCAGTTCAGTTATTTTACTTGGCTCAAAATGGGAATTGTGACCACAAAGAGCTTTAAAACAATGATGGTTGCTTCAGGTACTTCTTGTGGCAGCAGTGAGACAACTACTGAAAGGCCAGGCAGGAAGTCCTCCTGGATGGAGGAGCCCCTCATGAGGCCCCACTCTTCCTTCCTCTCGTTTCTCTCCAGAGACTTATCCTGAAATCACAACATTTTGGAGCTTTCTGCATTTTCCTCCCCCCAGCTCTCACAGCTCTGTTCCTCCTCTTGCACTTCTGACATGGGTTCNCTGTTTTTTTTTTTTTTTTTTTTTTTTTTCCTCCCCTTCATTATGAAGTTTGCATGCCAAATGTGATTAATGCCTTTTCAATTACTCCTATTCAGCTTTGAGAAGCTTTCCCCTCACTGTTTCTGCAAAACCTGATCTTCTGGCTGGCTGAGGACCATCAAAGGCCAAAAGAAATAGTGTCCTGTGTGTCTTCAGGTCATAGAAGTTCTCCCCTGTCCCAGTTTCTCTCTCTGCAGTGAGTGTGCTGGAGCCTTTCAGGGCTTAGTCAGAATCTCCAGTGTTTCCTGGGCTTCACAGTGTTTGAAGTGCAGATTTAGTTGTGTTGGCAGAGATCTTGGTGACTGCAGGTGGTGGTCAGCAACAAAGAGCTCCCAGAGCTTCTACTGCTGTGTACAGTGAAACATCAGCTTCTGATCTGGATGAGGGGATCAAGGGAACCCTCAGTGAGGTTGAAGAGGACACCAAGTTGATTGAGTGTTGATCTGCTGAGAGAAGGAGAAAAGGACCCTGAAGGGAGACCTAGCTCTCTATACCCCCTGAAGGGAGCCAGTTTGGGCTTGGGCTCTTTTCCCAAGANTCAGACCCACAAACAACCTGACCTTGCGATGGTGTCAGGGATAGCAAACTGAGCCAGGCTGTCACCACCCTCAGTGCCAAAGATTTCTCCTTCCTCTCCAGTCTGAATCTCCCTCTTTGAGTTCATACCATCCACCCNAACAATTTCTTCCCCTTGAGGGTTGTCCAGGCCTGCCCCAGACTGCCCAGGGCAGTGGTGGAGTCCCCATCCCTGGCAGGGTTTCCAAGCTGTGGAGATGTGGTGCTGAAGGCCATGGTTTAGTGGTGATTTGGCAGTGCTGGGTTAATGGTTGGACACCATGACCTGAAAGGTCTCAAACTCAATGGACTCTGATTCCATGACTTGCAGGACAACCTGATCTCCTGCAGCCTGCCCAGGCTGGCATGTTGCATTTTAGCAGCCACAGAAATCAGAACCTCTTCATGAGGAGAAACTTCTCTGGTGTGAGGGTGCTGGAGGTCTGGAGCAGGCTGCCCAGAGAGGTTGTGGAGTCTCCTTCTCTGGAGAGCTTCCAAGCTCAGCTGGACATTGTGATGTCGACAAGCTGCTCTGGGTGCCCCTGCCTGAGCAAGGGCTTTGGACTGGGTGATCTCCAGAGGTCCCTTCCAACCCCCACCATGCTGGGATTCTATGAGTTGAAATCTTTCTGCAGCACCAAAGCTGCCAGTGACATGTCACAGGCTTTAGCCAAGTACCTTGTAAAGCTCCATGACTGAGGAGTCCATCTTCATCTCTGATCATGTTTCCACTTCCCCCATAAATCTGGCTGTAATTTATTTTTCTCCTGCTCCTCAAATTGCTCTCTGGGAGCCCAGCCCCTCTGATTTTACTATTACCAACTGTTGAGATCTCTGCACTGGGTCACCTTTGAAGTAGAGAAGCAGGTTGGACAGGCAGGGCTCTGGTGCCTGTGCTGCTCAGATAAGATGAAGGACAATCAGGAGGGTGAGGAATGCATCCCAGCTCTGTCTTATCCACCTATCTCTGCCTTGCAGACCAAAGAGCTGATAAAAGCCTGCTGGGTTCAGACCTGTCCTCCAGACACTGATAAACACAACAGGGTGTCCAGACCTCATCTTAAAGCTTCTGTCCTTGCTCTCTGTGTTGAAGAGTTGGTATATCTAGCCTGAGATTGCCCACAGCTGCTTTCTCTTCCATGCCAGCTGTGTCTTTCAGCAACAGCAGAGATCCTCTTCCTCCTCTTTGTTTTGCATTCTCTTTCTGGAACTGACCTAATTATGGATTCCTCTGGTTCTTGCTTCTTTAACCAAGGTCACTTTGCTTTCCTCATCCCTGTAGATCTGCCCAGGAATGGTGAATTCCAACAGGGAAGGCCACAGATGGGACAAGACATGCAGCAGATGAGGCTTTGTTGGTGTTTTCTACAGGAGGGTTGACCATCAGCTCTTCTCTTCTGGGGTTGCTTTGCCTGATGTATCCTGGGATCTCTCTTTTCAGGAGTCTTTGCTGTAGTCACAGGAGAAACCAAGGCCTCCCTGTCCCTCCTTCTCCCAGCTGATGTCCATGGATTGGATCAGCTTCACTTCACCACCTTGGCAGTTAATTCCCGGTTGCTCCCATGGCATCCAGTTTGTGGGGGCAGCCAGTTTTCATATGCAGCTTCAGGGTCTTCCTCCAGGGTGTTGGTGATGCCATAGTATCTGCTACAGCTGGTCTGGACAAGGGTGAAGCTCCCCAGCTTCATGGTGACTGCTGCATGATCCATGGTGTTGAAGGCACTGAGAAAAACATGGCAGCCCAGTTGCCTTGGCACTGGGAGAAGCCAAAAGTGATGCTGGTCTTTGGCCTTGGCATTGAAGATGATTAATCCCAGGCTCTCCAAGCTCTGTTTGGTTACATTTCATGTCCAAGTGGCACATAGGAGGTAGGTGGCTCCTCTGGCTAGGCTTCCAAGTCATCATGCCCACTTCTCTTCCTCCTTGGTGGTCTGGTTCTCACCTCTCTGATTGCTAAATGACCCCTGGGGAGGATGACAACACCTCCTCTTCTCCCCTGTCTCTCTCAGGATGTGGTGCAGGAAGCTGGTGGGTCTGCTGGAGATACCAGGATGGCTGAGGGGAAGCAGTGGACGTTGCCCACCCTGGTTGCCTCATCACAGAAGGACCACCCTTGCTGCTGCAGCTCACTGGCACCACACTGCCCCAGAGTCCCTCAAGTGTGCCTGGCAGTTACATGGTGACCATCTAGGTAGGTGTCTTGGGTGGACATCTACCTGCTTTTGAGTGTCTGGGGACAGGAGTGAGAAGGTTGCCCAGAGAGGTGGCAGATGCCCCATCCCTAGCACTGCTGCAGCTCAGGCTGTTTGGGGCTCTGAGCAAACTGCTCTGGTTGCAGATGTCCCTGCTGGCTGCAGGGTGTTGAACTGGATGACCTTTGAAGGTCTCTTCAAACCCAAACCATACCATGACATGACAAGAGAGACCATGGCAAGATGACAACAGCCAGACATTCAGTGAAGGTATTCTGCCTGTCTAAGTGTATGGAGAGTGTGGCCAGCAGGTTGAGAGACGTTCTCTTCCTCCTCTTCTGCTCTAGTGAGGCCACATCTGCAGTACTGTGCCCAGTTCTGGGCTCCCCAGTGCAAGAGAGACAGGAAACTACTGAAGAGACTCCAGTGGAGGCTCCAAAGTTGCTGAGGGACCTGGAGCATCTCTGTGAGGAGCAAAGGCTGAGAGCCCTGGGGCTGGTGAACCTGTAGAGGAGCAGCCTGAGAGGGGATCTCAGCAATGCTCAGCAAGCACTACAGAGTGGGAGGCAAGAGGATGGGGCCAGACTCTTCTCAGTGGTGGCCAGTGACAGGACAAGGGGCAGTGGGCACAAAGTGGAACCCAGGAGGTTCCACCTGAACAGGAGGAGAAATTTGTTTGGTGTGAGGGTGCTGGAGCCCCGGCGCAGGCTGCTCAGAGAGGTTGTGGAGTTTCCTTCGCTGGAGAGCTTCCAAACCCAGCTGGACATTGTGATGCTGGGCAAGCTGCTGTAGGTGCCCCTGCTTTCTAACAGAGGAGTTGGACTGGGTGGCCTCCAGAGGTCCCTTCCAACAGCTACTATGCTGGGACTGGAGGGGGAGGGTTCTGTCTTTGTCATGTGACAAACTCAATTTAGGTCGAGGTGCCAGGTCTAAGAGCCTGTGAGTGGGATCACGACCCTCAGCTTGAGTTCTTGGCTCTGATTCCCCTCTGGTGACCCCAGTCCATCTCCTGGGCAGAGCTGAGGTACAGGGACACGCTGATGCGCTTCGACTTCGTCTGGCTGCGGGACCACTGCCGCTCTGCCTCCTGCTACAACACCAAGACCAACCAGCGCAGCCTGGACACGGCCAGCGTGGGCCTGGATATCAAACCCCAGGCTGTCAGAGTGGATGAGACCACCCTCTTCCTCACCTGTGAGTAGCAAAGTGCACTGTGTGCTGCCTGCTGTCTGTCCCACTGGGTGTGACTGTCCTCTTCCTCAGGTCAGAGCTCTGCGGCTTGTGAGCCACCTCCGCTTACAGGCAGTTTCGGGTGGGGGTCACAGAAGAATCGGTTTAGTTGGAAAAGGCCTCTAAGGTCATTGAATCCAACTGTGGTGGTGAGATCACCCAGCCATGACATCCATAGAGTTGCTGCCCTGTTCCCACAGTTAGTTGCAAAAGGGCAGGTAAAATGACCAAGGGTTGGAGAAGCTGCTTCCAAGGGACACACTTGATCCGTGAAGATGATGGGAGTGTTGGAAGCCTTCTGCTGTGAGGCCAGGCTGAGAGTTAGGGTTGTTCAGCCTGGAGAAGAGAAGCCTCCAGGAAGACCTTCTGGCAGCTCTTCAGGACTTCAAGGAGCTGATGACAAAGCACCAGTTGCCTCAAGGGAGGTTTATGTTGGGCATGAAGAATAATTTCTTGCCCTCGAAGGTTATCAAGGCCTGTCCCAGGCTGCCAGGGCAGTGGTGGAGTCCCTATCCCTGGAGGGGTTTCAGAGCTGTGGAGATGTGGTGCTGAGGGCCATGGTGTGGTGGTGACCTGGCAGTGCTGAGTTAATGGTTGAACTGCACGGGCTGAAAGGTCTCTTCCAACCAAAGCTGTTGTGTGACTTGTCCTTGTGCCAGGGCCAGATGGGCATGTGACACGGTACGGGCTGGAGTGGCTGGTGAAGAACAGCTATGAGGGGCAGAAGCAGCAGGTGATGCACCCCAGGATCCTCTGGAATGCACAAATCTACCACCAAGCCCAGGTCCCCTCCGTTGACTGCCAGAGCTTCCTGAAGACAGATGAAGGGCTGAAGGAATTCCTGCAGAACTTCCTGCTCTATGGGATTGCCTTTGTGGAGAATGTGGCTCCCACCAAGGAGGACACGGAGATCTTAGCAAAAAGGGTCAGCTTGATCAGGTACCAGAGGCTGGGGTGGGCAGAGCAGATCTAAGGAAAAGATTTGGTAACCTGAGGGTGGTGAGAGCCTGGTCCAGGTTGTCCAGAGAGCTGGGAGATGCCCCATGCCTTGAACCAGGTCAGGCTGGTTGAGGCTCTGAGCAACCTGCTCTAGTTGCAGATGTCCCTGCTGACTGCAGAGGATTGGACTGGATGACCTTTTGAAGGTCCCTTCAACCCAAACCAGTCTGGGATTCTACGAGTCTAAGACTGTTGACAGTTTGTAGATGAGCCATGAGGAGCAGACTGTTAGTCACCAAACTGCAGAGTGGTGGGGTTGGAAGTGACCTCTGGAGATCATTCATTCCAACCCAGTGCTCAGGCAGGGACACCCACAGCAGCTTGCCCAGCATCACAATGTCCAGATGAGCTTGGAAGCTCTTTAGAGAAGGAAACTCCACAACCTCTCTGGGCAGCCTGCTCCAGGGCTCCAGCACCCTCACACCAAAGAATTTGCTCCTCGTGTTCAGGTGGAACCTCCTGGGTTCCACTTTGTGCCCATTGCCCCCTGTCCTGTCACTGGGCACCACTGAGAAGAGTCTGGTCCCATCCTCTTATCCCCCACCCTTTAGGTCTTGCTGAGCACTGATCAGGTCCCCTCTCAGGCTGCTGTTCTGAAGGCTCAGCAGCCCCAGGGCTCTCAGCCTTTGCTCCTCACAGAGCTGCTCCAGGCCCCTCAGCAACTTTGGAGTCTCCACTGGGCTCTCTCCAGTAGTTCTCTGGAACTGGAGAGCCAAGCTCCAGTTCCCTGTCATTTTGAAAGCTCTTGCCACCTTACCCTGTTTACTCTGCAACGTGACCTGGTTTGCCCACAAAAGGTCTTCTACAGCCTCTGGTTGCTCCACTTGGAGTGGGATGGAAGATGGTGCTGTGGGTTCTGACCTGCTTTTAGGGGAGAAGCTGCAGCCACAGGCTTGTGGAGCTTCCTGAGGAGCACGCAATGACTTTTGTGATAGTAGGACTGTGCTCAGAGGAGCAACTGGAGGAAGCAGCCTGTCTGGGAAGACTGGAGCTGTGTGAGGACAGACATTTCCTGTTATGACTTGGAAAGGTCAGGAGGGCGACCCTGGCCCTGGGAGCCAGGGAGAAGATCAAAACCAAGTCCTAGCTCTGGCTAAAGAAAGCTACTTGAGGAATGTTCCTTCTGTGTGTTTGAAAGATTGAGACACTAACAACCTCGGGGGTTGAGTTTTGAGCTCCGCCCAAGCTTTTAATCCAGTAACTGCAAGATACAAGGAGCTCCAGGGAATATCCACCCAACTTCAACCTTCAGGTACCTCCACCCTGCAGCCTCCAAGTGCTGTTTGTCGTTGCCTTGTGTGTCTTCCCTTCCATGACATTGTAGGGAGGAGATGGATGCAGACACATGATCTTGAGGACAAAAAAAAGGATTATTGGACACCCTGGGGAGGGTGTAAGCACTCTGGCAGCTCCTCATATCAGTCAGTGGCTTACTGGGCTTGATGGGTGATGGGGAAGATGATCTGTTGGTGGTGAGGAAGCAAAAGAGTTGTCATCTATGTTTTGGGGAGGAAAGAGAAGTTGGATACCAGAGGAGGTGTTAGAAGCAGCAGCTCTTGACAAGGAGAATTTTGTAAAGTCATTGAAGTTTAGTTGCAGAGGATAGAGGGGAGTGACCTCAACCTGTAGTGTCATGGACTGGACTGGGGTGGACAGACCTTCAAAGCTCATCCAGTCAACCCCCTGCAGCTGGCAGGGACATCTGCAACTAGAGTAGCTGGCTCAGAGCCCCAAACAACCTGACCCAAAATGGTGCCAGGAATGGGGCATCTCCCACCTCTCTGGGCAACCTGGGCCAGGCTCTCACCACCCTCAGTGTCAAACATTTCTCCCTTCTCTCCAGTCTGAATCTCCCTCTTTGAGTTCAAACCATCACCTCTTGTCCTGTCACAAGAGACTCTGCTCACAAGTCTATCCCCAGCTTTCTTCTGGTCCCTTGAAGTCCTGAAAGGCCACCAGGTCTCCCTGGAGCCTTCTCTTCTCCAGGCTGAACAACCCCCAACTCTCCCATTCTGTCCTCACAGCAGAGTTTCCAGCTCTCCCATCACTGCTGTGGCCTCCTCTGGCCCTGCTTCCACAGCTCTGTGTCTCTGCTGTGCTGACGACTCCAGAGCTGGCCCCAGCACTGCAGGTGTGGTCTCAGCAGAGCAGAGGGGCAGGATCCTCTGCCTCCACCTGCTGCCCACTCCTCTGCTGCAGAAGTGCTGCCCTCCCACCATGCTGACCCCCTAACTGATAGCTGCTCCTCTGCCCTGCAGGGAGACCATTTATGGTAGGATGTGGTACTTCACCTCCGACTTCTCCCGAGGAGACACTGCCTACACCAAGCTGGCTCTGGACCGTCACACGGACACCACCTACTTCCAGGAGCCCTGTGGGTGAGTGCTGCTGCTGGCTGCAGCCCCCTGGTGTGTTCAAGACCAGACTGGATGAGGCCTTAGGCAACCTGGTGTAGTGGGAGGTGTCCCTGCTTATGGCAAGGGGAGTGGAACTTGATAATCTTCAAGGTCCCTTCCAACCCAAACTATTCTATGAATCTATAAGGTTTGACTTGATGATCTTAGAGGTCTTTTCCAATCTTAATGATTCTATGATGGACTTTGGCACAGGCCTGGTCCTACCATCACTTGAAGTCTCCCAGGTGTGTGTCACTTGACTCAGGTGGCAGTATAGGCAGTTGGTCACCTTCTCAGAAAGCACGAATGTGGGAGATTGGGGCTGAGGAAACAGCAGGTAGAGCCAGGTCTTGCAGTTTGTCTCCATCCCCTGATAGATCTTAGTCCTCTATATCTGTTTTGCATCCACGGGACAAGCAGTCAAGGTCTTGCCTCCTGTGCTCTGGATTCTCTCGCCCACGCAGCATCCAAGTGTTCCACTGCCTGAAGCACGAGGGCACGGGTGGGAGGACCCTGCTGGTGGATGGTTTCTACGCAGCAGAGCAGGTTCTCAGACAAGCCCCTGAGCAGTTTGAGCTGCTCAGCAAGGTGCCCCTGAAGCACGAGTACGTGGAGAACGTTGGAGGCTGCCACAACCACATGATTGGCGTCGGGCCGGTGCTCAATGTCTACCCCTGGAACAACGAGCTCTACCTCATCAGGTAACCTCAGCTGCATACCCCTAGAACAACGAGCTCTACCTCATCAGGTAACCTCAGCTGCATACCCCTAGAACAACGAGCTCTACCTCATCAGGTAACCTCAGCTGCATACCCCTAGAACAACGAGCTCTACCTCATCAGGTAACCTCAGCTGCAGGCCACTTGCTCTGGGGAGGAGGCTGCACTCTGGCTTGCCAGATGTCACTCAGCCATGCTGAGGGATGTGGCTTACTGGTGACCTGGTAGTGTTGGGTTTGTGGTTTGACTTCCATTGGTGTCTTTCAACCAAATAGATTCTATGAACACTTTCATGCTGGACAGTAAACTCCTCCTTGCTCCCAGGGTTGTATCTTCTCAAAGTCCTACACTTAAAGCAAGACCTCCCTTAGATCATCTCTAGACTTTCCCTTCAATACTGATCATAAAACCGTAGACCTGCTGAGGTTTGAAAAGACTTCGGAGATCAAGTCCAACTGCTCACCTGGAGCTCACAATCTTACTGCTACTGCTGAGCCGCCACCACCACTAAACCACATCCCCCAGCACCACAGCCACACGTCTTCCAAAGGTCTCCAGGGATGGTGGCTCCACCACCTCCCTGTTCCAATACTTGATAACCCTTCCTGTGAAGCTGACACTCCTTGTGTCCAACCTGAACCTCCCTCGGCACAACTTGAAGCCATTTCCTCTTTCTCCTGTCACTTGTGACAAGAGACCAACCCCTACCTTGTTCTAGCTTCCTTTGAAATATCCTACAGGCTCCTGACCTTCTGTGTGGAAGTTCCTGGAGCCCCCTGGGTTCTTACTTCTCTTACTTCTCCTTGACTTGTAGGTACAACAACTATGACCGAGCTGTCATCAACACTGTGCCTTACGACGTGGTTCACCGCTGGTACACTGCCCACCGCACGCTCACCACCGAGCTCAGGAGACCAGAAAATGAACTCTGGGTCAAACTGAAGCCAGGCAAGGTAGGACATGGACTTCAGAAGCAGAGAGAGGGTGGCACAGGACTTCCCTGGGTGTGGATAGTTGTTGCCACCAAGGTGCCACTTTGGGCAAACTCCACATGATGCAGTTTTCCTCTACTGGAGCTGTGCTCCTGTAAGAAGGTGGAACAAGGTAGGGGTTGGGCTCTTCTCCCAAGGAACAAGTGACAGGACAAGAGGAAATGGCTTCAACTTGCCCCAGGGCAGGTTTAGTTTGGACATGAGGAACAATTTCTTCCCCTTGAGGGTTGTCAAGGCCTTGCCTAGGCTGCCCAGGGCGGTGGCGGAGTCCCCATCCCTGGCAGGGTTTCAGAGCTGTAGAGATACGATGCCGAGGGCCATGGTTTGGTGGTGCCCTGGCAATGCTGGGTTAGTGGTTGGACTCCATGAGCTTAGAAGTCTTTTCAAGCCCAAACAATTCCATGACTCCCTATGGTTAGCAGCAGAGCAGAACTCCTGGCTGCAGGTCCAGCAGCTCTGCCAGATCACGTGAAACAACTGCCTTTGTTTCATCTGTTATCTCAGGCCTGCTGTGGCATTGCTCTTCAGTCTCTAGGGATCTCCAGCTGCAGAACCTTCCCTGCCAGAGAGGCTCCTGAGCTTCTCTGTGGTGGTTGCCCTTCTTCTGATGGCCTTTTCTCTTCTGCAGGCCCTGTTTGTGGACAACTGGCGAGTGCTGCATGGGCGGGAAGCCTTCACTGGGTACCGCCAGCTCTGCGGCTGCTATCTGACCAGGGATGATGTGCTGAACACTGCACGCCTGCTGGGACTCCAGGCTTAGCCCAGCCCACCCTACCCTCCCTGGAGAGAGGTCATCAGACCTCCAGCATCACCCTGCTGCTGCCTCTCACCACGCAGGAGAGGTTGCACATACCTCAGACACCTCCACCCTCTCCAAAATGTCCTCAGTGCCTCCTCGGGAGAGTGAGCAGGTGGAAACCAAAGGTCATGGGAGCTTTGTGGGACCATCACCTGCCCTGGAGCATGGACAGCTCTTGCTTTCTGTGCTCCCAGCCTGGCCTTTGTAGGCCCTCTGTCTCACCTCTGCTGAGCAAGGGCTGATTCCCACCATGGGAAGTTCTCCAATCAAGTGCCTTCAGGATTTGGAATCTTGAGGTCTTTTCCCTGCTCAGCCTTTTTGAGCTGATGGCTTAGGGTTCTTCTAGCAGAGCAGAATGGAAGCCTCTGGAGTCTCATCTTGCCCCTGGCTGGACTTTTACCCTATCTAAAGAAAATTGAAACCTCATTGCTGATGTCACTATTCAAGAGCTGAGCTATTGGCATGTTGCAATGACTTCTTTCTTCTCAAACACACCTTGTGGCCCTGCTCCAGGGGTGGCCTGGAGGGAGAACTGGGCACAGCTGAGGTGTTTCTGACAAGTTTGGGGTTAGAAGAGAAGAGGGAAGTAGCAAGAGCTCTGTTGGGAAGCAGAGCTGACCCTTAGATGAAGAAGCTATTGACCAGTTGACCTCCAGTCATGCCATGCTTATGTTCAGGGGCCGAAGCCTCAGCAGCTACAGTATTTGCTGAGGAATTTTCCTCTCTGATGCTCTTGGATCTTGCCTAGAGAAGGAATTTGTGAGGGTTGTCATGTGGTTTTGAGATTTTTTTTTTTTTTTTTTTTCTTCTCTTGGGTATGAAGGTAACAAAACTTTCATCTCCTGGTAGCTGGGTGGAGAAGTTGAAGTCTGGGCCTCAGTGTAAGGAACAGAAGCAAATCCTGGCCTCAGAAGAATCCTTGGAATTTTAGAAGCAGGAGGAGACTTTAGATGTGTTCATTTTTTTTTTTTCATTACTCTATATATCTGGGGGTCTTCACTCTGCTCTGAATAGACCTTAACCAGGGCTGGTCCCTTTCTCTTCTGGCAGGCAAGATGTTCTGATGTCCAGATGCATCTGTGCTGAACTTGCTGCCCTCATTGAATCTAAAGACTGAATGTAGAGACCCCAGTGCTGAGACACCCCTGGAGGTTCTCCTTTTATGGGCTTGAGCTCCTTCTGCAGCTTCCCAGCTATGGTGAGCTGTGGTTGTAGTCATCAGGAGTTGAAAGGAGCTTTGGAGTGAGGGTTTGGCAGGAAGGTGTCCATCAGAGGTGATGTAAGGGAGTGATGGCTGCTGTCAGGAGCATCTCCCAGGGCTTGAAGCTTCCTCCAGGCTGAGTTAAGTGTTCCTCCAGCAGGTGTAGGTTCTCTGAGGTGCCAGTTCCACCATCACTCCTTAGACATGGAGCTTTGCAGGTCTTCATTAATCCTGTTGAGATGTAGCAGAGCACAGGCTGGCACACACTGTCCCACACACAACCCAGTCTTGATGCTCTGAGTTGGTTTCACCCTTTTGCTTCTTGGTGAAACCAGGGCCTGGAGCTTGTGGGAAGAGGTAGTGACCAAAAGCAATCTCTGTGTGAGCTGACAAAGGGTCCTGAGCAGGGTTTGGAACCCTTGAGCTCTCTCTTGAGTGATCTGAGGGTATCAAGGGTTCCTGAGCTCCTCCTGCTGCCTTCCTGTGTCCCCAGGATGTGAGGAACAGCACATGGATGTTGTGGGCATCTCCCTTCTAGCAGTTCTCCATCTTCAGCTGAAGATCTGCTGCTGTCCTGACCTGACATGTTCAGAACTGTGGCTGGCCCAAAGGAGACCAAACCAAAGCATGTTGGTGACATTGTGCCACCGGTGCCTCTCTGGCCCAGAATGTGGTGACTGCAGCTCTGCTTCCCACTGCTGCTGCCAGGGGCTGTGGTCTGCAGGCACCAACCCTCCTCTCAGGAGCCCCCTCCAGCCTCAAGGTGGTTGTGTTATTGTCCATGGTGAATGTAGAAGAGACACATTTCCTCCTGCCTGGTGGTGGTTGAGCAACAGTGAAACATGGGGTGGGGGAGAGATGGGTTTAGACCTTGTGCTTCCCCTCTCCACACTTCCCAAGAGGGCTGTGTTCTGCTGGAGCAGCTCCTGAGCACCCAAAGTCCATTAGAAGGTCTAGAATGTCGTGATTGTTGCTGTCTGTCTGGTACAGGTAGCTGCTGGGCCGTGTTCTGCTTGCTCTCATGATGGGATCAGGATTTGTAACTGAGCTTTTTCAGTTTTTTGAAACCAATAAATGCTGAGCTGCCTCCTCCTCCCCACCACCCTGCTGGCACCCCATCTGTGTGTCCTTTGTAAAGCGATCAGCTCCACAATGTAAATGTTTCCAGCAACAGTGGCCTTGAAAATAAGGCCATAGTTAACCACGAGAGGTGGAATAACCGTGAGGAGCAGTAAACCAACCCTTCTCTGGTAGCTTCTCCTTCATTCTTTCCCTGGCCACACGATGGCAGAAGGTGCAAGAAATTAAGCTAAAGTTAATGACTCTGGTTTCAGGGCTCCCACTGATGGTTCTGTACCTTCTGTGCATCGTCCTTTTCTTTCGTGAGCCCCAGGAACTGGTCTTGCACAGAAGAGGTGTGGGATATGGTGTCTGTGGTGCCACAGAAGGATGAGAGGGAGTGAATGTGATGGAGAAAAGCTGAGAGCAGAGTGGGGGTGATTTGAGGCTGCCTGGAGAAAAGTGGAGCTGACTTGGAGGCACCTGAGGTAGGAGGAGCCTGAGCCAAGCACAGTCTGAGGACAAACGGAACCAATCTGAGGTCACCTCGAGAGGAAGGGACCTGTGTGATGGTGGTGCCACTGATTCCCATCTGTGGGTGTCCAAGGGCCCCACATATTGGTGCCTTTTGCTACTGGGGACATCTCTCCCTACCCTCCTGCACCCTGAACAAGTTTCCCCACCCCATCTGCACATTAACTTGCCTCTATATCCCCTCTGCTCCTCTCCATGTGCCCCTCACTTGCCCTCCAGTACTCTAGCATGCCCTCCTTTCCTGTCTTGCATCCCCAGGATCCCCTTTTGTCCCCTTGGGTCCTTTCCCCATCTGGTGTAGTCCATCACTGATTTTGGTGCTCCCCAGAGTCCTTCAGTGAAACCAGCACCTCCTGATCCCATCAGGAACGCCTGTTGTGATTCCAGTGTGCCCCAGAGCTCCCTGGTTTCTCCAGTGCCCCATAGGGCTGTGGGGCTCATCATGGGATCCCAGACAGGCCCTGCTCAGAAGACTGTCCCCAGCTTGCTTCTGGCCCCTTGAAGTCCTCTCAGGGAGCTGCAGAGAGCCAGAAGGTCTCCCCTCAGCCTCCTTTCTTCCAGGCTGAACAACCTCAGGTCCCTCAACTGCTCCTCATTAGACTTGTGCTCCTTGTTCCCCAAGGGTGCAAGAGTGGACACCTGGGGACCCCTTGGCATTGCTGGTGGGCTCTAATTCATGTTTGAGTTTCCACTGAGCCTGTCCAGCTGAAAGGAGGTGACCCCACACATCTTCTGGAGGTTCCTAGCCCTGTCCCCGCTGTGGCCATGCTCGCCCAACACTGACCCATGTCCCATTGCTGTGGCCATGAAGCCAGGGCTGCTAAGCTGCAGTGGTCAAGACAAGGTTGGAGCAGATGGCTGAGACTCCACTTTGCTCCGGTTGCACCTTGGGAGGGGGTGGCTTTGTGCAAGAAGGTCCAGCCCCATCACCTTCACCCCACCCTTGCTGATGGGCTGTTGGCAGCACTAAACCTGCTCTCCTGCCCATGGATCTGCACCCCTGGGGGGTGCAAATGCTTACTCCTGGCAAGCAGAGCAAAGGAGTGGAGCCAGATCTTCCCTGGAACCTCCTGGGCCAAGCTGGGCTGATCTCCAGCTAGAACCTCTCTGCTTCCCCAGGTCCCAGCACTGCAGCAGCCCGTGGGCTGTGGTTGCCAAGAACAGGAAGAAAGCTGGGCTTGTAAGCTCAAGAAGTCCTCAGCTTCCCCTCCTGCTGAGATGACAGCTCAGAGATGCTTGCAGAGCCTGGGGGTTGTGACCCCGTGCTGGAGGCGTGGTGACCAGCCCGGCTGGATCTCCTGCAGTTTCTCTGCTGGGGCTGCCACCCACAGATGTCCTCTGGCCAGCACTCCTGGAGCCTCTGCTCCCTTCTGCTGCTCCTTGGTGAGTCAAGGCTGAGCTGGGGGTCCTGAAGGATGGGGTGGATATTTGGGTGAGTGGTGGCGGTGGTGGCCCCCAGACCATGGGGGTGGTCTCCATGGTATGTGGTATCAGAGACCTGCTCTGATGTCAGTCCCAGGTTGGGGTCATAGGAGCAGGGGTTACTCCGTCCACTGGTAGAGGAAGATCAGGAACTGGCTGTGCTTTTGCCTACCTATTTCCTAGCAGGACACAGGGACTGGGAGATGCTTCACATGTAGGTGACTGAAGAAACAAACTCAGAGGAGGTTGGATGGCTGGAGGCCACCACTCAACCTTCTCCGGGGCTGCTTCCTTGGCTCATGGAGAAGCAAAGTTCTCACTGTCCTCCATAACATTCCTCAAAATACAGCTGCAGCAGCTGCATGTGGTTGAGAAGCAGCTTCTGCTCGAGCTGCTGGTGGTGAGATGAGGTGTGGTGTGGCCACCTACACAGGGATGGGCTTAGGGAGGGGAAGGGAAAGAGGATCCAGTCCCTGCTCTCATACCATGGGGTGGAAAGTGTTACTGAGCTGCTGCTTCCTCTTCTCTGCAGGGGGAAGCTTGGGTGTCTATGTCACAGTCCATCAGGAGCTGGTCAATGGCACTGTGGGTCAGTCTGTCCTCCTGCCTGTCTCTTACACCTTGGTTAATGACTGCTGCTTCCCAGTGTCCATTGCCTGGAGGTTCAGCAGCTCCCCAGGCACATTAATCTCCTGCACGGTGCACAAGTGCTCCTTGGCTGCTGGGGGGGTTCCCAGCAACTGCTCCTCAAATTGTTACCCTGCCATGAACCAACTCAGAGATATTGAGTTCTTCCCCAGCAATGGGTCCCTGCTCCTGAGGAACCTGCAGCTTAATCACAGTGGGGTCTACAACATCACTTTCAAACCATCATACCAAGCCCAGAGCCTCACCCTGGCTGTGCATGAGAATCATCTCACCCTTGAGTCTCCAGGTGAGTGTCCATGAAAGTGTGGTCAGCCCAGACATGGAATCATGGAACTGTTTAGGCTGGAAGAGACCTTTCAGATCACAAAGTCCAACAATGAACCCAGCACTACCAGGTCACCACTGAACCATGGCCCTCAGCACCACATCTACAAGGTTTTGAAAGCCCTTGTGGGGTGGGGACTACACCACTGCCCTGGGCAGCCTGAGCCAGGCCTTGGCAACCCTCAAGGGGAAGAAATTTTTCCTGGTCCTGCTGTAACAGAGGGGTTGGGCTTGAGTGATCTATCAAGGTCCCTTCCATCCCCTGACATTCTGTGATTCTATGATTCATTGTCCAACATCAACCTGCCCTGTGACAGCTTGAGGCCGTTTCCTCTTGTCCTGTCACTTGCTCCTTGGCAGCAGAGACCAACCCCCACCTGGCTCCAGCCTCCTTTCATGGAGCTGCAGAGCACCAGGCAGCCTCCCCTCAGCCTGCTTTCCTCCAGGCTGAACACCCCCAGCTCCCTCAGCTGCTCCTCCCCAGCCCTCTTCTCCAGACCCTTCACCAGCTTCGTTGCCCTCCTCTGGACCTGCTCCAGCCCTGCAATGTCCTTCTTGGAGTGAGTGGGTGTGGAGCGAACTGACCCTAGGGTTTGAGGTGTGGCCGTGGTTGCTGGCAGAGTGTTTGTGCCCCTTCTGGAGGGGATGAGCTGCTGCTGTCCAGCCATGTCTGGTGAGGTGCTGCAAGTATCTTCTAACACAGGATGTTCATCTTGTCTCCCACCACCAGCTTCACCAACTGCGTGGGCTTCCTGTGCGGTTGCTGTCTCTAGGTGACAAATGCTCTTTTTCCAGCCTCATCTTTACCCACCACTGTAAGTGAGCTGAGAACCTGAGTGCTGGCCCTGGGTCTGAACTGGGTTAAATCTACTGCTTACTGGGGAGAGTAGAGGACTGAACCTGCCTGAGCCTGGCCTGTTCCTTCACAGATCCATGCAGTCCTGATGGTGACCTATCTCTTTCTGCACCTCATGCCCAGCTCTTTCTCTCTGGTTGTCTTCTCCTGGTGATCTCTTCCCCTGTCCCTGTGCAGTGGGACAGCCACAGCTGCAGTACTGTGCCCAGTTCTGGGCTCCCCATCCAAGAGATACAGGGAACTGCTGGAGGGAGCCCAGGGGAGGCTGGGAAGATGCTGAGGGGCCTGGAGCATCTCTGTGAGGAGCAAATGCTGAGAGCCCTGGGACTGCTGAGCCTGCAGAACAGCAGCCTGAGAGGGGATCTGAGCAATGCTCAGCAAGAGATAAAGGGTGGAGGGTGAGAGGATGGGGCCAGGCTCTTCTCAGTGGTGCCCAGGGACAGGAAAAGGGGCAATGGGCACACAGTGGAACCCAGGAGATCCTACCTGAACAGAAGGAGAAACTTGTTTGGTGTGAGGATGCTGGTGGCCTGGAGCAGGCTGCCCAGAGAGGTTGTGGAGTCTCCCTCTCTGAAGAGCTTCCAAGCCCAGCTGGACATTGTGATGCTGGGCAAGCTGCTGTGAGTGCCCCTGCTTGAGCAGGGGAGTTGGACTGGTCTCCAGAGGTCCCTTCCAACCCCCACCATGCTGAGACTCCTTGACTCTGTGACTTGATCCAAGCCAGAAATACCTCTGAGATTTTTCTGGGCTGACATACAAGCTCCTGGCAGGGGGCCAGGCTGTTGTCCATCTTCCCAGCAGCATGGACAAGGACCCCAAGGTGGCACAGGAAGGCTGACTCCTTCCTACTTGAGCTGTAGGTGTGGAAGGGCTTTGTGCACTGCAGTCTTTCTCCTCACCTGCAGCCACAGTGCTGATCTCCAGCTTCTCTGACCCCTGAGAGCTCTGGGATCATCAGGAAAGCTCTAGAAGATGAGACCTCTGCAATCACCTGCTCAGCCATCACTTATCCTCTGTTCTCTCTCCACCAACAGAGTCCATGCAGCAAGACAGTATTTACTACTCCACAGCTGGAGTTTGTTCCTCAGTTGCCCTCATCCTGATTCTCCTGCTCCCCTGCTGCATATGGCACCGGGGTAAGTGGATCTTCTCCCACTTCCTACCCTTCCAGGTTATGTCCTCCAGCTCACCCAGACATGTCCTTGGGTGTTAAAGGTTTGGAGGGCTGAGGAGCCACCAGGTTCTGCTCTTCAAGGCAAAATTACTCCTTCTGTAGAGCTCCTGCAGATGGAGCTCCGAGCAGCCTGCTCTGGCTGCAGATGTCCCTGCTGACGGCAGGGGCTTGGCCTAGATAAGCATTAAAGGTCCCTTCCCACCCAAACCAGTCTGTGGCGCTATGAACGTGGCACCTCCTTCCAGTCAGGAGAGCCTCTGGCTTCATTGCACATTGGGAATGAAGCTTAGCAAAGCAGGAGGACATCATGGGGCTGTGCAGTTGTTTCTGGAAAGCTTCTGCCTTCTGGTGCTGGGACCAGAGCTGCAGCACTTCCAGTCTGTGAAACAGGAGCAACTGCGTGGAGCCTGAGATCCTTTCTCTGCCAGGCTGCCCAGGGCAGTGCTGGAGTCCCCATCCCTGGAGGGGCTTCAAAGCCCTGGAGATGTGGTGCTGAGGGCCACGGTTTGGTGGTGACCTGGCAGTGCTGGGTTTGTGGTTGGACTCCATGAGCTGAAAGGTCTCTTCCAACCAAACCCATTCTGTGACTTCAGGTGTCACTGTCAGTGTTCTGCTGAGGTCTCTTTAAAGTTCTAGGAGTGTCACTGGATGACCTTGGGTCTCCAAGGCTGGGGACAGGAAGGAGCAGAGCATCCATGTGATACCAAAATGCTCTTTTCTTGGTACAGCTCGGCAGCAGAAGAGGAGAAACATGGAGCAGCAGCAGGTACGGGGGGAAATCCAAATGTTCTTGGACACAGGCAGCTGGGAATGGCCAAGGGCTCTGAGCAATGAGAGGCTGGGGACTTAAATCACCATTGTGAGGGAAGGCTGAACACTTCTCCACCTGCCTCCTTGGTCAGACACCAAACCAGCATGCACCTTCCCTTCAAGAACCTTAAAGGAATCCTGGGGTCACTTTTGGGCCCCTCGTGGCAAGAAGGACATTGAGGGAGTGGAGCAGGTCCAGAGAAGAGCAATGAAGCTGGTGAAGGGTCTGGAGAACAGCGCTGGGGAGGAGCAGCTGAGGGAGCTGGGGGTGTTCAGCCTGGAGGAAAGGAGGCTGAGGGGAGACCTTCTGGCTCTCTACAGCTCCCTGAAAGGAGATTGGAACCAGGTGGGGGTTGGTCTCTGCTGCCAAGGAGCAAGTGACAGGACAAGAGGAAATTACCTCAAGTTGCCCCAGGGGAGGTTCAGGCTGGACATAAGAAACAATTTCTTCCCTTTGAGGGTTAAGTCCTGTCCCAGGCTGCCCGGAGCAGTGGTGGAGTCCCCATCCCTGGCGGGGTTTCAAAGCTATGGAGAAGTGGTGCTGAGGGCTACGGTTTGGTGGTGCCCTGGCAGTGCTGGGCATGCTGATGGGCTGAGCAAGTTCTGCATCCGTGAGGTGGGGGAGCTGGGACCAATGTTGCTCCATGGCTACTGTGGGTAAAGCCACCTGGGTTTCATGGAGCTTCTACCTCTGCCAGCTCCTTGTTGGGTGCAGTCAGTCAGTAGCTCTGGAGATCTTCTTTGCATAGACTCCTAGAATGGTTTGGGTTGGAAGGGGCCTTAAAGATCATCTAGATCCAGCTTGCTGCCACAGGCAGAGACACCTCCCACTAGAGCAGGATGCACAGAGCCCCATCCAACCTGACCTTGAATGCTTCCACAGATGGAGCTGCCACAACCTCTCTGGGCAACTTGTGCCAGGGTGTCAAATGCCACAGTGACAAATCTCTCCTGATCCCAACTCAGCCTCTGGGGAAGGCTCTCACCTTTGGTGTTTCCTTTGTCCTTCTCTAGGAGGCTCACATGAAGAGCACTGAGGTGAAGAACACTGTAACCATTTATGCCACAATTAGAGAAAGTCAAGAACAGCTCCAGCCAAGAAGAGCCCCAGCAGCCATGCATGCATCCATGACTGTTCCTGGCCGACCAGGACAGGGCACTGACCTCTACAGCTTCCTGAGTTGACTGTCACAGGTGCCTCAACAATCCCTTGGTGCTGTCTCTTGGTGTGTCCCCCGCTCCAGCAGATCCACACTCTCAGCCTAGAGTAAAAGATTTGGAGCCATCAAACACAGAAGGGTTTTTTCTGCCCCAAACTGTGTCTCTCTCTGGAATGTGAGGGATGAGCTGGTTCTGGTTGCTGCTGGAGACTTCCCACAGGTCCAGGATTTGGGGTGATGGGTTGAAGAGAAACTCTTCACAGCTCTGAGGTGGGGTGTGAAGTGTGGCTGTGGCCAAGCTGGGGGGTATCACAGAATCATTTGGGATGGAAGAGACCCTTCGGCTCAAGGAGTCCAACCCCTAAGCCAGCACTGCCAGGTCACTAAACCACTGCCCTCAGCACTACATCTCCATGGCTTGGAAACCCCTCAAGGGATGGGGACTCCACCACTGCCCTGGGCAGCCTGGGACAGGCCTTGACAACTCTCAAAGGGAAGAAATTGTTTCTCATGTCCGACCTAAACCTCCCCTGGGGCAACTTCAGGCCATTTCCACTTGTCCTGTCACTTGTTCCTTGGGAGAAGAGACCAACCCCCACCTGGCTCCAACCTCCTCTCAGGGAGCTGTAGAGAGCCCAAAGGTCACCTTTCAGCCTCCTTTTCTCCAGGCTGAACAAACCAAGTCCCTCAGCTGATTCCCAACAGCCCTGTTCTCCAGACCTTTCACCTTCACCTTCATTGCCCTTCTCTGGAACCTCTTCAGCCCCTCAATGTCCTCCTTGCAGTGAGGGGCCCAAAATTGACCCCAAGATTCGAGATGTGGCCTCAGCAGTGCCTAGCCCAGGGGAATGATCCCTGCCCTGATCTTGTTGACTGCACTATTGCTGATCCAGGCCAGGATGCTGGTGGCCTTCTTGGTCACCTGGGCGCACACTGGCTCATCTCCAGCCTGACCTGGCAGTGATCCAGCAGCTCTGCTCCAACAAGCAGCTGCCACCAGTAAACACCAGAGAGAGGTCAGGAAGGCTCCATCCAAAGGTCCCCTGGCAGCTAGGAAGTTGAGAAGCAATCAGCAGGAGAACAACAAAGCTGGAACCAGTCCAATCCAGGCTGGGACCAATCCAGGCTGAGAGCATCCATGACACGCATGAGCATCACCAATGCAGCCGAGAAGGAGTCCTCACACGCTGCAGCCTGATCTCCTCATCACAGTGTGGAATCGAAGCAGCTGCTTTGGGCAGGCTTGCAGCCCTTGATAGGACAGCCCATGGAGCTGCCAGGGACCATCTGGGTGCTCCTTGCAGGTAAATCATCTCTAGGCTGGGTCAGGAGGGGTCTCCCATGTCAGCCCTCTCACAGGCTGGGCCAGGAGGGGTCTCCCAGGTCAGCCCTCTCACAGGCTGGGCCAGGAGGGGTCTCCCAGGTCAGCCCTCTCACAGGCTGGGTCAGGAGGGGTCTCCCAGGTCAGGCCTGTCCAGGCTAGATCCTCACTCTTTGCAAACCCTCAAAGAGCTTGAGGCTTCAGCAGAGCTCTGCTGTTGTGCCTGGGGACCTCTGGACCATATCAAGCAGCCTTGTAGATAGGGCAAAATGCTCCATCAGAGAAAGGGAAAAAAACGTCTGTGCTTGGCTGGGCAGAGCAGGGGTAGAAGCAGCACCAGAAGATCATGGTGCTAGATGTCTGCTGCAGAGAGATTGCTGCCAGGGCTGATGTTTGTGAGAGCACAGAGCTTCCTGTGGTTTTATGGCAGTTGTGACTTCATGTCCACCTCACTGTGGTCCTTGAAGCACCCATCTTTGGGGTGAGCACCTCAGCTGGAGGAGGAACCCTTTATATCTACCAAGATATTCAGGGTGAGCACCCAAACTGCGACGGAATCTGTTACATCACACCCAGATTTTCAGGTCCCCGGGGATGGGTGAGCTCTGTGTGAGCACCTGGAGGACAAGCTGTGGGTACTGCCATGGTGAAGGACACCTGTGCCAGGGTGTTTGCTTTCCAGCATTAGCATTTCCCTTGGGAAAGGAGATGTTGAGACCTGAGATGGTCTTTCCTCCCTGCACCTTGTGCAGTCTGGGGAGGACGGAAAGGCACAAAGATAAAACCTGAAGGCTGCTGGTTGAGGCTATGAGAATGAGCAATGAAGATTGCTCATGGGGTTGGAAAAAATGTTCTCCAGAGGTCCTCCAGCCCCCACCATTCTGTGGTTCTCTCATTTCTTTTCTTTCCCATTTGTGCTGCAAAACGCCCGAGAGCAATCAGCAGGAGATGGTCTCCAGGGCTGTCGGCAGGGACAGCAGCAGCATTCTGGATGCACTTCAGCATCTCCTTATCAGGGCAGGAAGTGAGTCACAGTGCCAAGAGAAGAACAAACAGAGCTTGTGTAGGTGGTGGGGCCACGCTGGCAGCAGCTGGGGCAACCCAAAGCACTCATCCTGCCCCCCGAGCATCTCTCCACCTCATTGCCATCGCTGGAAATGTGCTTCCTCGATGTGTCCTGCAGTGGTGGGTGCCTGGCAGCAGGGTGGGATTGCTGCTGTCATCTGCACTGTGGTGAGACTCAGCCCTCAGGCTCCTGTGGCTGAGCTGACAGATTTGGAGAAGAGAAGAGGACCTTCAGCAGAAATGTTGGTGCCTCCTGCAGAGCAGCCACTTCAGAGGACAAGGTTGCCACCAGCAATTGACCCACCTCTGCCTGCCTGGGTGGATAAATGTCATCTTCTTTCATTTCTTCTGCTTTGCTTCAAATCCCTTCACCTCACCCCAAAACCCCCTTGATTTTCTTAAAGGTCTGCTCTACAAGCCAGGACCATCATGGTGACTTCTGCCTGGCTTTCCTCAAAAGCTCTTTTTTTTTTTTGGGGTGGGGGGAGGTGGTGGGGAAGGGAAGTGCCTGAGATCAATACCCTACCCACAGCAGCTCCTCTCGAAGTCTGCAAGCACTTGCTACAGCCCAAGTCATGCCAAGCCCAGAATTCCCCATAGACTGGGGACCTGGCTGTGTCCTGCTTGGCTGGGAGGATGTGGACATCCTCAGCCCCAACAAGACCAGGACCTGCCCAGAGAGGTTGTGGAGTCTCCTCCTCTGGAGAGCTTCCCAACCCAGGTGGACGTTGTGATCCTGGGCGAGCTGCTGTGAGTGACCCTGCTTGAGCAGGGGGTTGGACTGTTTGATCTCCAGAGGTTCCTTCCAACCCCCACCATGCTGGGATTCTGGGATAACTGGGAATGAGCCATGGGAATCAGATTAGGATTGGAAAGTCCCTTCTGGGCAGTCTGGGATGAGATCCCACCCAAATATACATGAAACTCCAGCAGCAAGAGCTGGTGGCCCTACAGCTGGTGTCTCCAAGCCCCTCATGCTGTATTTTGGAGCTCTGGGTGGGATGTCTTCCTGCCTGGCAGCATGATGGGTGGTGGCTTCCTGTGAAGCTGTGACCATGTGGTCCAGGTGCCACATATGTGTCAGGAAATCCCAGATNGTGCTGCAAAACGCCCGAGAGCAATCAGCAGGAGATGGTCTCCAGGGCTGTCGGCAGGGACAGCAGCAGCATTCTGGATGCACTTCAGCATCTCCTTATCAGGGCAGGAAGTGAGTCACAGTGCCAAGAGAAGAACAAACAGAGCTTGTGTAGGTGGTGGGGCCACGCTGGCAGCAGCTGGGGCAACCCAAAGCACTCATCCTGCCCCCCGAGCATCTCTCCACCTCATTGCCATCGCTGGAAATGTGCTTCCTCGATGTGTCCTGCAGTGGTGGGTGCCTGGCAGCAGGGTGGGATTGCTGCTGTCATCTGCACTGTGGTGAGACTCAGCCCTCAGGCTCCTGTGGCTGAGCTGACAGATTTGGAGAAGAGAAGAGGACCTTCAGCAGAAATGTTGGTGCCTCCTGCAGAGCAGCCACTTCAGAGGACAAGGTTGCCACCAGCAATTGACCCACCTCTGCCTGCCTGGGTGGATAAATGTCATCTTCTTTCATTTCTTCTGCTTTGCTTCAAATCCCTTCACCTCACCCCAAAACCCCCTTGATTTTCTTAAAGGTCTGCTCTACAAGCCAGGACCATCATGGTGACTTCTGCCTGGCTTTCCTCAAAAGCTCTTTTTTTTTTTTGGGGTGGGGGGAGGTGGTGGGGAAGGGAAGTGCCTGAGATCAATACCCTACCCACAGCAGCTCCTCTCGAAGTCTGCAAGCACTTGCTACAGCCCAAGTCATGCCAAGCCCAGAATTCCCCATAGACTGGGGACCTGGCTGTGTCCTGCTTGGCTGGGAGGATGTGGACATCCTCAGCCCCAACAAGACCAGGACCTGCCCAGAGAGGTTGTGGAGTCTCCTCCTCTGGAGAGCTTCCCAACCCAGGTGGACGTTGTGATCCTGGGCGAGCTGCTGTGAGTGACCCTGCTTGAGCAGGGGGTTGGACTGTTTGATCTCCAGAGGTTCCTTCCAACCCCCACCATGCTGGGATTCTGGGATAACTGGGAATGAGCCATGGGAATCAGATTAGGATTGGAATACAGATTAGCTGTATTTTGGTGCTCTGGGTGGGATGTCTTCCTGCCTGGCAGCATGATGGGTGGTGGCTTCCTGTGAAGCTGTGACCATGTGGTCCAGGTGCCACATATGTGTCAGGAAATCCCAGATTGGTTTGGGTTGGAAGGAAGCTTCAAAGCTTATCCAGTCCAACCCACCTGCAGTCAGCAGGGACACCTGCAACTAGAGCAGGTTGCTCAGAGCCACAACCAACCTGACCCAAAATGGTGCCAGGCATGGGCATCTCCCACCTCTCTGTGCAACCTGGGCCAGGCTCTCACCACCCTCAGTGTCAAACATTTCTTCCTTCTCTCCAGCCTCAGTCTCCCTCTCCTAGTTCAAACCACCACCCCTTGTCCTGATGCCACAGGCCCTGTGTTCTTGACACAGGAGGTACAAAGCCTCTCCCAGGCCATGCCAAGTCCCCCATCTTCCCTGCCATCCAGGGCTGCTGGTGCCTTTGCCACAAGCTGCAGAAGTGGTGGGACCCCTTGACAGAAAAGTCACTGCTGTGGGATCCTCAGTGCTGCTCCCTGGGCCAGACAACATCACCCACATGTACTCCATGCGGTGGGAGCACCTCAACAGCACCAACTCCAGCTCCACCACCATCCTGCAGTACTACAGTGGGTCTCACAACACAACCATCCATGCACCCTACCCAGGAAGAGTCATTTTCCACCCATCCAATGGATCCCTCTTGCTGGAGGATGTCCAAGAGAGTGACAGTGGCATCTACAAAGTGACTGTCAACACGAAAGCCAAGGAGAGCCAGAAGATCCTATTGGAAGTCCTCAGTAAGTGGTGGGCATGGGAGGGAAGAGCAGGGTGAGAGATGCAGATGTAGTTGGCTGTACATGGACCAGCAGCCACACAAAGGGGCTTGGAGAAACCCATTGGCCAGACACTTCTCAGAGGTGCCCAGGGACAGGACAAGGGGCACTTGGCACAAACTGGAATCCAGGAGGTTCCATATGAACAGGAGGAGAAAATTCTTTGTTGTGAGGGTGCTGGAGGTCTGGAACAGGCTGCCCAGAGAGGTTGTGGAGTCTCCTTCTCTGGAGAGCTTCCAAACCCAGCTGGACATTGTCATCCTGGGCAAACTGCTGTGGGTGCCCCTGCTTGAGCAGGGTGCTTGGACTGGGTGATCTCCATAGCTCCCTTTCAACCCCAACCATGCTGGGATTTGGTGAGAGGGGATTAGAGCTAAGCCTCAAACCAATCAACTCATGATGAGCCAATCATGAGCTTGTTTAAGCCCCTCATGCATGGAGACATCAGCAGGGAGACTCTGGGGAGAGGGTTCCCAACCTGCCCGAGGGAGGAGGCTCTGGTGGTGCTGCCCCNTAACGCCCGGGGGAAGCGGCTCAGGGGGTGCCGACCGTGCCCGAGGGAGGAGGCTCTGGGGGTGCTGACCCTGCCCGAGGGAGGAGGCTCTGGTGGTGCTGCCCCTGCCCGAGGGAGGAGGCTCTGGTGGTGCTGCCCCTGCCCGAGGGAGGAGGCTCTGGTGGTGCTGCCCCTGCCCAAGAGAGGAGGCTCTGGTGGTGCTGCCCCTGCCCAAGAGAGGAGGCTCTGGTGGTGCTGCCCCTGCCCAAGAGAGGAGGCTCTGGTGGTGCTGCCCAAGGACTCCTTCCTGCCTGTGACAGAGGGTTTGGCTCCATCCTGGAAAGGCAGTTTCCTGCAGAATTTCCTGCTGAGCTGATGAAGCCAAGTCTGGCACTGTGGCCATGAGCCATGAGGAAGCTCTTCTCAGTACAGACACAGCAATGACAGTTGCTGTCACCAACACGGAGCTTCCTCCTCCACATCACTCTCACATTTCCCTTTGTTCTGTTGCTCTTCCTCTTCTCTAACCATTTAAGGTGGCCACCACAGCCCTTCACCACCCAGTTCCCCTCCCCACTACAGATCTGCAGCCACTTCATCCTTTACATCTCATTTCCTCACAGACCTAAAAGACTAAAAGCAAAACCTCTACTATAAAAAGCTACCCCAGCCCCCAAGGAGCACAGCAGCTCCATTCAACCAGACCTTTCCATCAGGAAGCCACCCGTGATTGCACCCTTGCAGACTCAGGGATGCTGTAGTGACCATGACATCCCAGATTCCCACCACAGCCCCTCCAGGTGATGTCTGAGAGCAGCCTTGGTGTTTCCATTCCCTTTCCAGAGCCTGTGGCTCGCCCTCGTCTCCAGAGCAGCCCTCTCGTGGCCCAGGCTACTGGCCAGTTGCTCTGTGATGTGGCAGAGGGCAAGGTGGACACCATCACCTGGAAGAAGGATGGGCAGCTCCTTCCTACAGACAGAGTTCTCCACCTCTCCAACAGACTCAGCATCTTGTACTTGACATCAGCAAAGAAATCAGACTGTGGCTGCTATTCCTGCAATGCCAGCAATGGCATAAGCTGGGAAGAAGCCTCCTTGAACATCACCATTGCAGGTGATTGCTGCTGGGGTTTCACCTCCCACCACTCTTCTCCATTCATCCCTGGGGTCTCACCTTCCACCACTCCNACCCCTGGGGTCTCCCCTCCCACCCCTCCTCTCCATCCATCCCTGGGGTCTCACCTTCCACCACTCCTCTCCATCCATCCCTGGGGTCTCACCTTCCACCACTCCTCTCCATCCATCCCTGGGGTCTCACCTCTCACCACTCTTCTTTCTCTCCACCCTTCCGTGGGATTTCACCTCTCATCCCTCTGCCTCAATCCCTTCAACTTTTCATGAGGTTGTAGCCTATGAGCTCCCCCTCACAGGATGATCAGCAGCAGTTCCCAGTCTCTGATCCCACCAAGGCACAGTCCTTGATGGGATGAGCTGCAGGAGATTGGCTGTTCCCTCTTGGAGAAGGTCTCAAGTAAATGGTCCTTGGCCAAGGTGAGCAGAGTGCGGTCAAGCAGTGGTGGCCAGAAGCCCATGGGCAGCATGTGTCCCAGGCTGGACATCTGATGGACCAAGGCACACAGCAGAAAGCACTGATTTGGCCATAAACTGAATCCATCCTGGAGATGGAGCTGCCTCATAGCCCACCAGAGCCACCCTTACTGGTCCTGCTGCTGGTCTGACTTCTGGCTCCTTGGGGTGGGGGTTTTCCAGGTCTCTCCCCTCCCTTGCAGGATATGCTGAGGATTGCAGTGGTCGCCTTGGTCTTTGCTGCTGTCTCACTATGGGGATTGATTTTTCCTGTCTGCCAGTCTGAGAAGCAAAGAATACGTGAGTCCAAGGCTGGGGGGGCAGGTGGACCTTCACTCCCCTCCTCTGATGGGGGAGGGTGAGGAGTGTGGTGTGGTAAGAGCTGGACATCAGCTGTCCAAACATCTTCACATCATCTGGCAGGGCTTTAGAAGAGCAGAGAAACCTAGCAAGTGAATGGTGAAAAGTGATATTGAAGCTGAGTTAGATCCTGCTGCTCCTCAGACATCTTGTCCCCAAGAGCTGAGGTGTTCTATGGACACTTCCAGAGTACAAAATGTTTCTCAGAAGCATGGATGGATGGATGGATACATATATATACACAGAGATTTATTTGTTTGTTTGTTTGTTTGTTTATTAGTACCAGGCTCCATTTTATGAAAGTTTGTTTAATGCTGGACAATATTGGGGGGCACAGAGCCCTTCTCATCCACCCTCACCAAAGAGTGGGTCAAAACCACCAGCCCCAGGGCCAAGCATCCTGGGTGATATGGGTTGAACCTCACCTTGAGGAAGGGTTAAGGGATGGTGTGGCACACCTTGGGGAAACCCAGCAGTCACCCCCTCCCTGCTCTGGGTGTCTAGGAGGGGAGCTGTGGAGGTGGCTCAGTGCCTACACCTGTGGGCTGGTCTGCGTAGCTTCCATCCTGACCGGCGCCGCTGGGGTCCTCTGGATGCAGGAGGAAGGTAGGAGATGGTTTGGGGGGTGGGTTGGGGTGGCAGTGTGGGACAGAGCTCTGTGTAGGATGCAGCATGGAAAAGCAGCCCTTGCTGTGCAGACCATGTGGGGTGAAGACATTATGAGAGGTCCATGTGAGGTGTAGAGGCTGATGGAGGACAAAGAGGAAAGCAATGTCCTGGAGAGCAAGGGTCATGCAGCTAAACAGGTTGGGATGGGCCTTGACAGTCATGTGTGTCATCTTTAATGGTTGGACTTGGTGACTTTAAAAGTCTTTTCCAACCTAAACAACTCCATGATTCTATGATTGCCTTCCCCAAAGGGTTGTCAAGGCCTGTCCCAGGCTGCCCAGGGCAGTGGTGGAGTCCCCATCCCCAGAGAACTTTCAAAGCCGTGGAGATGTAGTGCTGAGGAACAAGGTTGGGTGGTGACCTGGCAGTGCTGGGCTCATGGTTGGACTCCATGAGCTGAAGGGTCTCTTCCAAACAAAATGACTTTGTGATTCTACAATTCCCAGTATGTGACCTCAGACACGTGGGCCTGGAGCACCTCAGGGAGCACCTGGGTCATCACCCAGTTGTGGCATTGACACAGTTATTGCCCTTCTGCAGAGCTAATTGCAGAAGGGCAGCTAAAAGAGCCAAGGGATGCAGACCCTGCTTCTGAGGACATGATTATGATGCAAGGGCTGAAACCCCTCAGCTGTGAGGCCAGGCTGAGAGAGTTGGAGTTGTTCAGCCTGGAGAAAAGAAGGCTCCAGGAAGATCTTCTGGTGGCCTTTCAGGACTTCAAGGGGTTGATCAGAAAGCTGGGGACAGCAGCAGGGTCTGTTGCGACAGGACAAGGGGAGGTGGTTTGAACTAAAAGAGATTCAGACCGGAGAGAAGGGGAAAGTGTTTGACACCGAGGGTAGTGAGAGCCTGGGCCAGGCTGCCCCATGCCTGGCACCATTGCAGGTCAGGTTGTTTGTGGCTCTGAGCAACCTGCTCTGGTTGCAGATGTCCCTGCTGGCTGCAGGGGGTTAGATTGGATGACCTCTGAAGGTCTCTTCCCACACAATCCAGTCTGTGAGTCTGTGAAAATGCTGGGAGTCAGGACAAGGTGGGAAAGGGACATGATAGAAAGTTGCCCAGTGGTGAAGGCAGTAGACAAATCAGAAAACTGCTTCTCTGCCTCATCCTGGTTTCTTCCAGGCCCTTCTATTGCCATCATATTGCCTGAGATCGCCCTTGCCTATGTCATCATCATAACGTTCCTGGTCACCACCACTGTGATCTTCCAACCTAAAATGTTCATCCAGATGAAAAGCAAATCCGGTGAGTTGTTCTGCCAAGGCTGGCAGAAGACTCAGCTCCACGGGAGGCTTTATTGTGCCCCAACTCTCATCATTCTCTGCTGACTTAAGGATGATCCAGCAGGACCAAGGTAGGGATTGTCCCCCTGGTTGCTGCTGAGGCCACATCTCAAATCCTGGGATCAGTTTTGGGGCCCTCACTCCAACAAGGTCATTGAGGGATTGGAGTGGGTCCAGAGAAGGGCAGCAAAGCTGGTGAAGGATCTGGAGAACAGGGCTGGCAAGGAGCAGCTGAGAGAGCTGGAGGTGTTCGGCCTGGAGGAAAGGAGGCTGAGGGGAGACCTTCTGGCTCTCTACGGCTCCCAGAAAGAAGGCTGGAGTGAGGTTGAGGTTGGTCTCTTCTGCCAAGGAATAAGGGACTGGACAAGAGGAAAAGACCTCAAGTTGCCCCGGGGGAGGTTTAGGTTGGACATGAGAAGCTATTCCTTTCCTGCAAGAGTGGTCAGGCATTGGAACAGGCTGCCCAGGGAGGTGGTGGAGTCCCTGCTCCTGGAGCTGCTCAAGAAACGAGTGGATCCGTGGCACCTGGGGACAGGATTTAATAGCCATGTGGGTATTGGGTTGAAGGTTGGACTGGATGATCTTAAAGGTCTTTTCCAACCAAAACAATTCTATGCTCATGGCCGAGGACCGACCCCATCTGCACCTCAGAACACAGATGAACCTCTCTTTGTCTTCTTTCCCTTGGCCAGCACAGCGCACGCTAGGCTACGCCGCTCCCGGGGGGGTGCTGTCGGTGGTGCTGACGACCAGCTTCCTGCTAAAGAGCATCCTCCAGCGCCACGGTGAGACGCCATGCTCCAGGGACCACCCTGAGGATCTGCCACACCAGAAGTCACCCATGGTGTGCAGTCCTCATGTCGCTTTGACTTGCCCACTTGGTGTTAGACCTGCTGCAAAAAAACCCTCAAAAAGTCCACCAAGATGGGTCTGGGGGAAGTTCTCTTTCCAAAGTTGGATTTCCACAGCCCCTCTTTTCTTTTTATCTGTCACCTTGGTGGGAAGGGCCTGGGGGGTTTGTCCATGTCCTCATGCTGGCAAAACTAGAAGTGGGTAGATTCAGATTGGGTGTTAGGAAGAACTTCTTCACCAGGAGGGTGGGGAGACGCTGGAACAGGTTGCTCAGGGAGGTGGTGGAAGCTCCATCCCTGGAAGTTTCTAAGGCCAGGCTGGATGTGGCTTTGAGCAACCTGATCTAGTGTGAGGTGTCCCTGCCCAGGGCAGGGGGTTTGGAGCTGGATGATCTTTGAGGTTCCTTCCAGCCCTGACAATTCTCTGATTCTGTTTAAATTTGCCTTTCCCCTTCCTTTTCTCCTCCTCTGGGCGCTGCCTCGTGCCTCTTCGCCTCCTCCTCTGGGCACTGCCTCGTGTCAACGCTGGACCTGTCTGGCCTCAGAAGAAGGATGCATGGAGCTCGTGGGCCTGACCACCCTCACGGTCAGCACAGCAGCCGTGGCAGCTGTCCCGCTCCTGGCCATCTTCCTCTGCTGTAAGTCCTCCATCCCCCTGCCCCTGGTGGTGGCCTTCCACCTGAAGACCACAGGACTTCTCAATTGACCTTTGCCCTTCCCCAGCGAGCCCCAGCTGCTGCCATGCAGTACCAGCTGCCATGCTGCATGCTCAGGGCCTCTCACACACTTTCTCCTGACTTTCCCCTCCACAGATCACACCACTCAGAGGCGGCTGGAGGAACATGACTCCAGCTGGGTGGACAAGGAGAGGTAGGTCCTCTATTGCCTTTTTCCATGTCAATTCATAGAACTGCAACTAGAGCAGGTTGCTCAGAGCCACAAACAACCTGACCCAAAATGGTTCCAGGGATGGGGCAATTCCCACCTCTCTATGCAACCTGGGCCAGGCTCTCACCACCCTCAGTGTCAAACATTTCTCCCTTCCCTCCAGTCTGAATCTCTCTCTTTGAGTTCAAACCATCACCCTCTGTCCTATCCCTACTCTCCCTGATGAAGAGTCCCTCCTCATCTTTTCTGTAGAGCCCTTTACGTACTAGAAGGCCACAAGAAGGTCTCCAGTTCACATCTTCTTGAAAGGAGAAGAGCTGGATATGGAAACTCTCCCATGTCTTGAGTCCTAAACCTCAAGAAGGACCCACACCAGCACTGCTCTCCCAGCCTCTTAACTCACCCTGCCTTCAGTGGGCAGCTCTGGAGGACATCCTCAGCCAGCAAAGTGCTTGACTGTCTTCTCAAACCTTTCATTGCGGTTCCACCTTGAAGCCTTCAAACTTTAATTTCTGCTGGTTTTGTCCCAGCACTTTGGACTTTGCCCATGCCATGAGTGGTTTTGGCCCTAGCCAACCAACATGGCCCACAGGAGAGCCTCTAGGTCATCACAGGCTCCTGACCCCCACCCAGCTTCTCCTTGCCCCAACCCAAACCACCCTGAGGTGCAGAGGAAGGACTATCACAGCCCTCTGTGGAGTCTTGCTGTGTCTTGAGGACATGTGAGGTTGGGCATGTGGGGCTGGGGACACAAGAAGCTGTGGCTCTGGCAACACTCAGCATGTCTCTTCTTCTTTCCAGGTCCTTTGAAATGGTTCGACCCAGCCACAGGGAGACTGTTTCCCTCTCTTAGAGAGTGGTCAGGCTGTCCCTCACTCAGCTGATCTCAACCCAACCTTTCTCCTGGGTTTGGGCTCAAGGCTCTCAGAATCACAGAATCATTGAGGTTGGATAGGACCTCTGTGGGTCACCTTGTTCAGCCCCTCCACTCGAGCCAGGTCACATAGAGCTGGTTGTGCAAGACTAAGGTTTGCCCTAAGACCTGTCTCCAGATGGTCTAAGACCTTCTGAGTTTCAGGGGGCTGAGCTCTGCAATAGCCATAATAAATAGCAGTGAAATAAACTCATTTCTGCCTGCTTTTTTTTTTTCTTCACCACAGAACTGGGGGAGGCCAAAAGCCCCTATCTCCCACCTCCATTTTTCAATTTCACTTTCAAATGAACCCTAAAGCAGAGAAGAAACTTTGAAACTTAGTTCCATGAACCTCTCATGCTGGTTTAGCATCTTGGTGAGATCACAGCTGGTTTTAGATGTAGGCAGGTGGCTGAACACATCTGCTCCTTCCTGCCACTTTCTTGACTTCATGCTCCCTGGTGCAGGTGTTTTCAGGCCATAGTTTGGGTGGAGGTGTCAGGCTTCCTCCCCCTGAATCCACAAGCCTTTTCCTTCAGCAAGAACCAAACTTTCTATAGAACCTCCTCCAAATATCTCAAGAAGAGGATGCAACTGAAGATCAGGAGTCAAGAAAGGAGGAGAGATAAGGACAAGGTCTATGTGCTGACTTTCCTCTTTAGTATGGGCCAGCATCTCCACTGAGCCCCCAGTGATGAGGACATCAGGATTGGAACACTGCTGCCTACATGGGGGGAATGTCTCACTCCTGTGCTCAGCAGGAATCTGGATTCTTATTAACTTGATTGTTGAGTCTTTCTCCTTGATTTGTCAGGAGAAGCAGTGTCACATACGCCTCCCAGCTGCTCCCACCTCAATGTCTCTTTCCACACAAATAGTTCTTCAGCCTCTCACATCCAAACAATATTCTGTTGCCTCAGCAGGAAATGGATTTTCTGTAGACCCCTCTCCAGAGAACTCAACTTGGGAGAAGGACCCTGCAACCATGCCTGCAAAGATGAAAGGGCATGGACATGAAAATCAAAACTGATAATCAGTCACATTCTGACAACTGTGGTTTAACTGGTGGAGCTCAGTGAACTAACAGTTTCCTCTCGGGATGACTTCAGAGCCTGCTGGATTTAAGCTGTGAGATGTCTCACACAGGTCTCTCTGACCTCTGTCATCAGGCAATTGCACAGAGCAAACCAGGCAGTGGAGAGTCATCAGGGCTGAGGCAGCTCGTGGACCCCAACAGGTATCTCAGGAGACCTGGCCTTTGTTCCAGCAGGAACCCAATGTGATGTTCAGGTAGGGCTTGAGACTTCACCTATTTCTGTGGCTCTTTGTCTCTCTCTCTCGGTTCCCCCCTAAGGGGCTCTTGCAGATGTAACCAAGTCTCCCAGTTCTGCCTGTGGGAAACACAGAATGCCCTTACCACAGCATGGTGGGATTTGGAAGGGACCTCTGGAAATCATCCTGTCCAACCTCCCTGCTCAAGCAGGAACCACCTGAAAACATGGCTGGTGTACTTTCAAGCCTTATGCCCCACTATTTCGTTGCCTGGTAGTTGTATTTATTGTGCTTGCCCAGATATGGGTCCAGCTTCGGGTGCTACCATCTGGCAGATGAATGAGGAGCATTGATTGTGCCTGATAACTCAGGACCACGGGCAGATGGCTTTTGAGTGCTAATAAGGATGGAGATACTGCAAACTCTCTGGGCAGCCTGTTCCAGCCCTTGATCCCCTCATGGTAAATGGTGTGGAGGGCAGAGGTAGAAGAATGGAAACTGAGGTGAGAGGAACAAAGGGGTGGAGATGGAGAGGCGGAGGTGGGAGGATGGAGGTAGAGCAATGGAGGTGAAAAGGATGAGGGTGGCAGGAGTGGAGGTAGAATGATGGAGGTGAGAAAGAAGGAGTGGCGATGGCAAGGATAGAGGCTGAACGATGGAGGTAGAAGCAGCAGAGACAGAAGTGGAAGGACGAGGAGGGATGGAGATGAGAAGGATGAAGGTGAGAAGGATGGAGATGGCAGGAGTGGAGGTAGAGGGGTGGAAGTGAGAGAGATGGAGATAGAGGGGAAGGCTCCCGGGGAAGGCTCCCGGGAAAAGGCTGGCGAGCTGATAGCTGCTGTTAGTGCATTCGTCCCGCCCTGGCTCGCCTCCCATCTTCCTCTTGCTGGAGCTGGCAGCTTCGATGGGCGCTGTGAGCAGCACAGCCAGGAGCCTGGGGCTCAGCCAGGAGCTGAACGCGGCGACACCGGGGGCTGGAGCGGTAAGGGTGGGACTGGAGCCGTGGGGACGGGGCGGGAGCGGTTCCCAGCCGTGAGCCCTTCTCCTTGGAATGAAGGGCTCAGAACACTGCAGTTTCTGGAGAGAGAGAGCTGACCTACCAATATGAACTTTTCTGGATGTTATGTCGTCTGCTCTTTAGTTGCTCTCCTCACCAACAGATCTGGGACTTCTTAAGCTGCTTCAGTAGTGAGGAAGCTTTGCAAAGAGTTGTGCTGTTCTCGGGTTGCAGGTGCTTTCCCCGGCATGCAAAGCGTGGCTACTGCTTGCCCGTTTCGTTTCTCTCCGGCTGCGGCTGCTCCCCTGCAGCTGTTGGTTTTTCCATTGTGCTGCAGCAGACGTGAGATCAAAAGAGCAGAGCTGGTGTGCCTCAGGAAGTTCTCTCCTCATATGGTGATTAACCTTTTCAGGCTGGCGGAGGCGGGGGGACACACACTACAATGATTTCCTTCTCTGCTCTTTACTCTCTGATGGAAAAGCAAAGGTCAGAAGAGCAGAAAGACCATGCAGCAGTTTGGACGTTTCTTATCCATGCTTCTCAAAGGCCTGATGGTACCAGCCACAGGTGTCTTGCTGTGGGAACGGACCTTTGTCCTGGTAAACCACACATTCCTCTGACTTCTCCATAGCCCCAGGTCTGTCCTTGCCCGCTGGGCTGGATCAGGAGCTTCTACAGAACATTCTGGAGGACATGACAGCCCTCTGCAGGAGCTAGCGCTGCCTCCCTTCCTTGGATGCATGTCTCTGGGTAATCGTGGTGCTCCAGTAGCCCAGCCCATGGATAACCCCCAGCTGACACCCCCACCTACCTTCCTTGTGTCAGGGCTGATAACGACCACAGCTCCTCTTCCAACCCTGTGGTGGGGTGCTGGTGATGTGATAAGGTGGAACTGGCAGCAAAGCCTGCGGTACCCATGTCATGAGGCTGCACACCAGACCACGGCACAGCCCTTGGCTCCTGCCAGACATTGTTAACTACCAACGGCTCTGCTACCCGCAAACCACAGAAGAGGAGGAGGAGAAAGGGAGGAGAAGAGGAAAGGAGAGCAGGAGGAGAGAAAAGGAAGAGGAAATGAGGGAGGGGTATCAGAAGAGGAAGAGGAGGAGGAGGCAGCCATGAGGCGGCAGCTTCAATATGTGCAGTTTTCCTTTGTCTCAGAGTCCCTCCAGCAGCCTCTTCTCTCTCTCCAGCAGCAAGGAACACTTGGAAATTCCTTTCCCATGACACAGCTGTTGTTGATTCAGAATGTAGTATTTGGGGCTGCTCCAGCTCACAACTCACAGACCAAGCTCTTCTGTACAGAGGCCCCTTTGTAAGGCTCCAGTGGGCTGAAGGGTGCTTCTGCTCCAGGCTTTCCTTGTGCATTCCATTAAAATGAAAGACAACACAGCACTATGCTGGAGGCCAAAGTGTTGTGGTTCCAACCAGTAGACAAAAGCAGCTGTCACAGCTGAAACTGGGTTTCATGGGTTGATTTAACTCGACCCATGACATCAGGACACAGAGGAAGGGCTGAAGAAAGCAGCTGGGCACTTAACTCGCCCCCAGTAGCTCTGTGCCTTGATGCTGCTTGGTATCAGTATCAGTGGTCTTTGTATCTAGATCTTTCTGGGTTTAGTCATGATGGTTCATCATCAGTAGGTTCTGAGCACAGATATGCCCCTGGTGTTTTCCCTGAACTATGCTGTCATGTGTGGCATGGACTTGGGCTGCTGTATGGCAACCTCCTAGCTCCAGCTTGTGCCACCCATGGAGATGCCAGTGTCATGGGATGTGTGGAGAAGGTTGGGGGCTTCCTTGTCACTGCACTGAGCATCCTGAATGTTCCTCAAGCCCATTGTGGCAGACAGTGATTGTATTCTTTTCATGGTGTCCATCTCAGGTCCACCCATCATGCCTAGAGTAACCATCCCAAGAGCAATGTCACTGTCCCAAGGAGCTCATCTGTAGAGCAGCCATCCCAAGGACCTCATCCTTACAGTGACCATTCCAAAGACTTGATCCCAAGAGCACAAGAACATCCCAAGGACCTCACCTCTAGGGTGGCCATCCCAGAGAGCCCTTCCCTCCTGCTGGTTTGAAGAGGCCATGTCAACCTGGCTGCTTGTGGCCATCGCATGCTGTGAGTATAGAAGGAGACTTAAGTGGGGCCCATGTTGGCCATGCACCAACTTGGAGAGCTCTTCCTTGCAGCATTTCCATGCTCTCCTTGCATCCCTGCTCTGGGATGCAGCGGTGCTGGCAAAGGTGTCCTCCTTCCTCCCTGCTGCTGCATCACCACACATGGGGACCACTACCACCTGTCACAAGCAGCTCTCCTCCACCTTGTGGCTAAAGATTACTTCCCTGTGAGCCTCTTCTCTACCCTCCAACCATGGTGCACCCTTCGCTCAGCCTCTGAACTTCCACTTCACCCTCTTCCCTCTGTTTCTCTGGCTTGTTCCCTCTTCAGAACCCAACATAACCTTTGCAATGAGATCCAGTGGCTCCACCATAACCTTTGCAATGAGATCCAGTGGCTCCAATGCAATGGTTCTGGTAGGTTTGGTGGCTGCAGATATCAGAGGTGACTTCTTGTTTGCTCTGTCCAGTAATAATGTGACACAGTTCTCACACCTCAAGTTTGCAGAGCCAAGGGTAGATTCCAGGGTCCTACTTACAGACTAACCAAGCTGCCTTCTCCCCTGGGGAGAAGATAAAACATTTTCAGGACAAAAGCTCTTAGGAACTCCAAGAAAGCTGGGGGCAGACCTTTGAGCAGGGCCTGTTGTGACAGAGCACAGGAAGATTCAGCCTGGAGAGAAGGGAGAAATATTACACACTGAGGGTGGTGAGAACCTGGCCCAAGTTGCCCAGAGAGGTGGCAGATGCCCCATGCCTGGCACCATTGCAGGTCAGGTTATTTGTGGTTCCGAGCAACCTGCTGTAGTTGCACATGTCCCTGCTGACTGCAGTGGGGTTGGACTAGGTGACCCTTAAATATGCCTTCAGACAAACCATTGTACAATCCAGAGGTGGAACTGCACTGATTTCGGTCCCTATTAGCAGATCCTGATGAGCAGAAGTTCCCTCTGCAGTCCTCTTCCTTTCAAAGGGCAAGGAACTGGCAGAACAAGAAAAGCATTTAAGATTGTATCTTTGTGGGGGAGGAAGGAATCCGAGCCTCTGGTCTCAAGTCCAGAAACTTCATTTAGAAACTTGAGCTGCAAAACCAAAACACAGGAAAATGGAATTGCAATTAACCCCTCCTGCTCTGCATCCGTGTGCAATTCCGGAGCCACCAACACAAGGAGGACATGGAAGTGTTGGAGCAAGTCCAGAGGAGGCCACAAAGATGATCAGAGAGCTGGAGAACCTCTGCTATGAGGACAGGCTATGAGAGTTGGGGCTCTTCAGCCTGGAGAAGAGAAGGCTTTGAGGAGACCTTGCAGTAGCCTTCCAGTGTCTGAAGGAGGCCTACAGGAGGGCTGGGGAGGGACTATTTACAGGGCCTTGTAATGACAGGACAAGGAGTAATGGGTTTAAACTGGCAAAGGGGAGATTGAAACTGGATGTGTGAGGGTGGTGAGACACTGGCTGTCACGAAAGAATGTAAAATTAATAATGGATATTAATTTTGATATCCAGGCAGAGATTGTTAGTAATTATGAAAACTGTTTATTAACATTAAAACTCGGCAGAAAACTTATTTACAAGGTTCAAAACGCACAGTTTGGAAATGCATACATACAGGGAACAGGCAAAACTGGAACCCTGCAGGAGGTAAGTAGCAAAGGCAAACATTTTTTACTGGAAGAGAAGGTTTTGGCAATCACTTATCCCACTTATCCACTAGATGGATGCAGGAAGCTCCTTTCTGCTTATGGCATAAGGCAATTAGTGATTACAAGAGGCTTGAAGTGTTTACTCACAAAATATTGTCAGACAGTACCCAAAGCTCGTGGTGGGGTTGCTGGTGGTGGTCTCAAAGCTGTTAGAGGCTTTGGAGTTTCCCCAGGCCTCTGGGTGCTGGAGAAAGGAGGCAGACAAGCTCTGACCTGGTCCTGACACTCTGGATGATCTGTGTTATCTCCAGGGCTTCTCGTCTTGGCAGGAGGCTTTCAGGTGCAGGCAGGATGTCTTGTGATGTGCAGCCTCAGCACAATGTCACGCTGGCTGTGCAGGCCAAACACATGGAGGCATTTAGAGTCTGTTCCTGGTAAGCTCTTGGAAGGCAGTTCAGGATATAAGGCAGCACCAATACAATGGCAGAGAGCAGATGCAATGGTGGAGCACACATACGACGGCAGAGCACCCATATAATGGCAGAGCACACCTTGTGCTCCCTGCTCATCTCCTTTTATCCATACAGTCTGAGACTAATGGGCCTTTGGACACAGAATAGCCAATCGGAATGGCAGTTAGCCAAGCTTGACCATATTAGGTGAAGCCGCAGGCTTGCTTTACCCTTTTTAGGGCAGAGCACAGCCTTGCACAAGGCATACACAAGCTGAGCCTGTGTACCTTGTTTACTGCAGGGTTCAAAACAACTCTGGGCAGGCCACAGTCCTCAGACTCAGTGGCTCCAGGTTCTTTTATCTTCTTTTCTGCAGTTGTTTCTCCCCAAAACAGAAGGAGGGGAGAGCAGAAAAACATCGCTGGGCAAGCCAGGACATATATAAGCCTATTGTGGCCTGCTGAGGCCTGCCATGACACTGGCACAGGTTGCCCAGGGAGGTTGTGACTGCTCCCTCCCTGGAGGTGTTCAAGGCCAGGCTGGATGAAGCCTTGAGCGACCTGTTCTAGTAGGAGGTGTCCCTGCCTATGGTGGGAGGTTGGAACTGGATGAGCTTTGAGGTCCCTTCCAACCTAACTCATTCTATGATCTCTCTGCTTTCCAGCCCCACTGCTGGTCTTGAAGGGGTTGTCCACACCGGTGAAGACCACAGACAGGAGGCTGGCCACCGTGGGATCCTCTGTGCTGCTGGAGGCGCCCAGCATCACCAACGCCAACTTCACCGAATGGGAGTTCATAAGCAGGGGCACCCCTGCGTTAATCCTCCAGTACTATGCAGGCAACCAGGCTCCCACCATCTACCAAGCCTACCGAGGCAGGGTGCTCTTCTTCCCCCAGAATGGCTCCATTCTGCTGCAGGGGCTGCAGGAGACAGACAGTGGCATCTACAGAGCAACAGTGGATCTGATGCATGACAAGGCCAGGACAACCCTCCTTGAAGTCATCAGTAAGTCAGATGGGTGGAGAGGATGGGTTTCACCAGCAGACAGGTCCACAAGATTTGTAGATTCATGGAATGGTTTGGGTTGGAAGGGAGCTTAAATATCAGCTAGTTCCAACCCCCCTGCCATGGTCACCAGAATACTGTTAAGAATCATAGGACATCTCAAACTGGAAGGGACCCATGAGAGTGATTGAGTACAACTCCCTGCTCCTCCCAGGGCTGCCTAGCATTAAACCATGTGGCTAAGAACATCATCCCAGCATGGTTGGACTTGGAAAGGACCTCTGGAGATCATCCAGTCCAACCCCCTGCTCAAGCAGGGGCACCCACAGCAGCTTGCCCAGGATCACAATGTCCAGTTGGATTTGGAAGCTGTCCAGACAAAGAGACTCCACAGCCTCTCTGGGCAGCCTGCTCCAGGGCTCCAACACCCTCACAATAAAGAATTTTCTCCTCCTGTTCAGATAGAACCTCCTGGGTTCCACTTTGTGCCCAGTGCCCCTTGTCCTCTCACCAGGCACCACTGAGAAGAGTCTGGCCCCCTCCTCTTGTCGCCCACCATTTATCTCTTGCTGAGCGTTCTTCAGATCCCCTCTCAGGCTGCTCTCCTCCAGGCTCAGCAGCCCCAGGGCTCACAGAGATGCTCCAGGCCCCTCAGCATCTTCCAGCCTCCCCTGGACTCTCTCCAGTAGTTCCCCATCCCTCCTGAACTGGGGAGCCCAGAACTGAACACAGGACTCCAGGTGTCGACTCAGAAGAGCAAAGTGGAGGGGAAGGAGAATCTCCCTTCACCTGCTGGCCACACTCTTTCCATGCACTCCAGGAGACCTTTTGCCTTCCTGGCCACAACAGCATTGTGCTGGTTCAGGGGGTACTTGTCCACCAGAAGTCCCAGATCCTTCTCCAAAGAAGAATCTGTTGGTACCCCTCACCCCAGGACCCTTGCAGCATCTCCAAGGGTTGGTACTGTCCATCAAAGGGGGGCATAGAGACAGCAATAGAGACTTCTGCTTAGGACTATGGGTATTGCAGCACCTTCTTTTCCTCCAAGCTGCCCTGGAGTGTAAGCCAGAAGGACTTTGCTCTCCAACAGCCTCATGGTCTCTCAAGGTATTGCATGTTGGCCAGTTTTCAGGGCAGTAGCTTTAGGTAGACCTGTGAGGAGCGGAGAGTTGGATTCAATGATCCTTATGGGTCACTGCCAACTCAAGGTCTGTGATGAAGCTCCTGGGAAGGTGACCTCACTGCTTTCTGCTTCCCAGAGCCTGTGTCCCAGCCTGAGCTCCAGAGCAGCTCAAACCTGGCAGGTTCATCCATTGAGCTGCTCTGTGTGGTGCCAGAGGGAATGGAAGTTTTCATCTCCTGGAAGAAGGATGGACATCCCCTTCCCCCTGAAAAGCTCTGTCTGCTCTCTGAAAACAACACCGTGCTGAAAATAAGGAGTGGGGAGAAGTCAGACTGTGGCTCCTACTCCTGCAATGTCAGCAATAAGATAAGCTGGAAAGAGGCAACCATGAACCTGACTGTGACAGGTGAGCCTTGACCTGCCCTGGTGGATCTGGTGGTTGGTCCTTTCATTACAGATCCACCTCACAACTGTCCCATGGGCTTTCCTGAGCCAGGAATCAGAAAACTTTAGGGTGGTTTGGATAGGAAGGGACCTTGAAGATGATCCAGTTCCAACACCCTGCCATGGGCAGGGACACCTGCCCCTAGACCAGGCTGCTCAAGGCCTCATCCAGCCTGGCTTTGAAACCCACCCTGGGAGGGAGCATCTACAATCTCCCTGGGCAACCTGTCAGGGAAAGGCAGGACTGGGGTTTTCCAGCATTTTGCAGTTTCTTGGGATCACCACCCTGTGTGTCAGGGTTGTCCCCAGTGTTGAGTTTTCCTCCTGCCCTGCCTTGCAGGTCTCACCCTTCTCCAGCGCCATGTGCAGAGGTTGGCTGCCATCGTACTGATCTTCATCATCAGCTCTGCCACCATCTTCATTGCCCTGCTCTGCTGGCTGAGGGGGTGCAGCTCAGGTGAGTGCCAGGGATATCCTCAACCCCCTAAACCGAGACCTGCTCCCCAGCTGTGGACAGGGCAGGCAGCAGAGAGCTTCAGCCAAGCTCCATCTCCCCTCCTGTGCCCTTCAGCAGTAGGAGGAAAGGTGCCCAGCCCCTGCACATCTTCTCATGCCTCTCGAGGTGCCACAGACAATAAAACTCCCTAGAACCAGTCAGGGTTGGAAGGGACCACAAGGATCATCTAGTTACAACCCCCTGCCATGGGCAGGGACACCCTACCCTAGATCAGGCTGGCCAGAGCCTCATCCAGTCTGGTCTTAAACACCTGCAGGGATGGGGCCTCAACCACCTCCCTGGGCAACCCATTCCAGGCTCTCACCACTCTCATGGTGAAGGAATTCATCCTCACGTCCAGTCTGAATTTCCCCACCTCCAGCTTTGCTCCATTCCCCCTAGTCCTGTCACTACCTGATATCCTAAAAAGTCCCTCCCCAGCTTTTTTGAAGGCCCCCTTCAGATACTGGAAGACCACAATAAGGTCACAATAAGAAGCCACCAATCCCATGTGGCTTTGTGAGAGAGGGACCCAAAATGTCACCATACTAAGTGTGTGAGCTGTTCTTCTCCCACTGGGAAGAAATAAGAGGTGCAGGACACATGGGCTGCATGGGAAGAGCCTTCCTGCCTGAGGTTGGCCAGAGACAAGTCTCATGAGTTTGGTGGCCAAGCATGTTGGTGTTTGGGTCGTGGCATTGGATCTGTGCCCAAGGAGCACACAGGTTAATGTGGTGCTTCAGGAGCAACTTGGGTGTCAATCGAGAGGAGACACAACTAAAGGTGCAGCCACAGAGTGGAGTCATGGGGTGGGTTGAGATGGAAGAGACCTTTAAGCTCATGGAGTCCAAGCACTAACTCAGCACTGCCAGGTCACTGCTAAACCATGGCCCTCAGCACCACAGCTTTGAAACCCCTCAAGGGATGGAGACTCTACCACTGCCTTAGGCAGTCTGGGACAGGCGTTTACAACCCTCAAATAGAAGAAATTGTTCCTCATGTCCAACTTAAACCTCCCCTGGGGCAGCTTGAACCATTTCTTTGACACTTTTTTTTTTCCCCCCCACCATGGAAGCATGGAATCACATCTCCCTGTCCAGCTACACCCTGCTGTGTGTCTCCTCCATCCTCCTGCTTGCCACCTCCATCATCTGGATGCATGAAGATGGTAGGTCTCATTTAACTTGATTTCCTCTTGCTTGCTTCAGTTGCTCCAATTGCTTCTCTCTCCTCCAGGTCTTTTCAGTAGCATCTCTGATGTGGTTTGTCTTTGATCTTTGAAACCAGGGGGCCTAGATGAGAACAATGTTTTGAGCAGAGCCTGTTGTCACAGGACAAGGGGTGGTGGTTTGAACTAACAAGGAAGATTCAGACTGGAGAGAAGGAAGAAGTGTTTGACACTGAGGGTGGTGAGAGCCTGGCCTAGGTTGCCCAGAGAGGTGTCAGATGTCCTATGCCTGGCACCATTGCAGGTCAGGTTGGTTGTGGCTCTGAGCAACCTGCTCAAGTTGCAGATGTCCCTGCTGACTGCGGGGCAATTGGACTGCATGACCCTTAAAGGTCCCTTCTCACCCAAACCATTCCATGACTGAGTCAAACAGGGCTGGTGAGTCCCCACCAAATCATGTGGGTCTTCTCCCCATTCTCCGCTGGAAGGAGGTTGCCCCTCCAGGAACATTTATAATAAACACTGCTTGCTGCCAACATGCAGGACACAAACTGTTCTCAGCTCCAGGATAGTGTCCCTTGGCCAGCAGTGCTGAGCCAGTCACACTCTCAGACCCATGCCCAGACCATGAGGACCTTTCTTGTCTGTGGTCCTCAATCCTGCCCCTGCTGCACGACTCCATTGCATGGGTGATGGATGCTGCACTCCCAGATTTCAAAATCCATGAATGCCAGCACAGTGGGGTTGGAAGGCACCTCTGGAGATCATCCTGTCCAACCCCCCCTGCTCAAGCAGGGGCACCCACAGCAGCTTGCCCAGGATCACAATGGCCAGCTGAGGTTGGAAGCTCCCCAGAGAAAGAGGCTCTGGAGAAGCTGATGCAGCAGTTGGATGGGGAGTGGCACAAGCCACCTTCTCCTGCCTTGTTCTCAGCCCACTGCTCCCCCCAGCCACCATCTCACCTTCTGGTTGACTACCTCTCCCACAGGAATTTCTGCTGCTTTCTTCTTGCCTGGGTTGTTGTTCTTCGGAGCAGCGCTAGGAACAGCCTGGATGGCAGCAGCAGTGCTGTGGAAACCAGCAGCTCTCAGCCACCTCAAAGCCCACACGTGTGAGTTGCTGTTTACATTCTAAACCTCTGGTAGGACAGGCCTGCAAAGATCCCAGGAGTAAGCTACTCAGCTCTTCACTCCCAGCATGGAGCAGAGCTTCGGGACACTGCTGCAGTGCATATCCAGAGACACTGCCCACTCCTTGCTCACCCCACCACCCAACCCCAGTGCCTGTGCTCCTTCATGTTCCTCTCATCCATCAGCAATTTTTCCCTCTCCCAGGGTTCAACATCATCCACAGCTCCACAGCCCCCACGACACTGATTGTCAACCTCTTGTTCACCACCTTCTTGTTCTACAACATCGAGAAGCTCCATGGTAAGGTTTACACCAGTCATGCCTTCCTCACCCATCTTCTGGTGGGGTATCTGGGGGTGGGTATGCCTTCACACAGGGCAGAGAGAGAGAGCTCAGGTGGCTTTGCATGGCTGGACTTGCAAGAAACCTCTGACCATGAGGAGAAACTTCATGAGTGTGAGAGTGCTGGAGCCCTGGAGCAGGCTGCCCAGAGAGGTTGTGGAATCTCCTTCTCTGGAGAGATTCCAAACACAGCTGGACATTGTCATCCTGGGCAAACTGCTGTGGGTGCCCCTGCCTGAGCAGGGGGGGTTGGGCTGGATGATGTCCAGAGGTCCCTTCCAACCTGCACCCTGCTGAGATGCTGGGATTCTGTAGCTGACATCATTGCAGCAGCTTCATGCTGAGCATGGAGGTCATAGCTGTTAGGTAGCTAAACAAGATTCACCCTGGTGGGTCCATAACTGGCCACGCAGGGATCTCCTCTCCCTGTCACACAGGATTGAAGTTCTGGCCCCTGGAGCTGGCCAGAGGAGTGGCTCCTGACACCTCCTCCCTTCTCTTTGGCAGAGCAAGGCTGCTCAGAGCCCGTTGACCTGAGGTACAGCTTCATCTCTGCTGCTGTAGTCGTCATCATCATGCTGCTGATTGTCCTACAGTGTAAGTAACCCCATGGTCTTCTTCTGGGACCCTCAACCAGCTGATCAGCCACTGAGGTCAGTGGTAGAGTCCCCATCCCTGGAGGGCTTTCAAAGCCCTGGAGATGTGGTGCTGAGGGACATGGTTTGGTGGTGACCTGGCAGTGCTGGGTTAAGGGTTGAGCTTGATGATCTGAAAGGTCTCCTCCAACTCAAGCCATGCTTTGATTCCATGGTTTGCTTTTCAAGCCATAACTACAGGAGATATCCCACTGAGTCCATGCAGACAAGGTGGGGGCAGGTCACAGCTGCAGGGGCTTGCAGATGGGGTGGGTGTCATGGGCAGAAATCCACTCTCCATGCTGCCTTCTTGCTTTCCTCCCCAAAACGTGGCTCCCCTGGGCTTGGCCACCAAGGGAGCCCAGAGAGAGGCTGAATCAAAGAACCATAGAATTGTTTGGGCTGGACAAGACCTGTGAGATCACCGAGTCCAACCATCAGCCCAACACCACCATGGCCATTAAACCACCCTCGCTCCATGCAGCTCTTTTCTCTTCCTCCATCCCACGACGTGCAGCAGGCATCCTGAGTTCCCAGGGCATCAGTGGAAACCCAGGAGCTACTTCTGGAAACCCAGGAGCTCCCTCAACTTTTCCTTTCTTTCCAGACCACTGGAGAAAGAGGATGGAGATCCACAAGATGGAGTACAGGGTCAGCGCCCCAGAGGTGGTCACCATGGTAACTCCCTGCCATTAGCTGGTCCCCTGCTGCTGCACATCCTCATTAGTTAATGATTAATAATTAATTCATAATGGATGTTTGGAGTCACAGAATCACTTTGCTTGGAAGAGCTCAGCTCATCCAGTCCAACCACTAACCCAGCACTGCCAGGTCACCACTAAACCACATCCCTCAGCACTACATCTCCATGGCTTTGGAACCGCCCCGCCATGGGATGGGGACTGGGAATAATTAGGAACAGTTAATTGCTGAGAAGGAGGAGCCATCTAACTGCCTTCCTGTGGGGTGCAATGGTCTTCAGCCTGAGTGAGGTGGTGCCATGGTTCAGCTTGGTCCTGTGAGATCCCTGCTCCCTGGGGAGCTTTGCTGGGTTTTAGGTGGGCTGGGTGATGCTCTGAGTGCTTCCTGGACAAGCTCCTGGCTGTCCTGAGTTGTGTCACTTCTCAGGCTGCTGCCCTTAAATTTGGGGGCCAAAACACCACCTTCTGCTGCTCCTCAGCCAAAACAAGCCACAGGATACCTACAGCTCTTCACACCCCCACCAATTCTACAGACACACACGTCCTCTGCTTGCTTCACTCTCTGCTTCCTTCACCCTGCTTTGCTCACAGAAACCTCAATCCCATGCAGCACTACAGGCTTAAGCCTCTTCTGCCTCCCCTGCCTCCAGAGGTTCCAGAGGTGCCAGAGGGGTTTGAGGGTCAGGGGTGTCCACCTTTTGCTTCTCCTGCTGCTGGTCCAGGGGTGGATGGCCCAGGGGGTGTTGATGCTGCAGCCTTGCATTTCAGGTTGATGTGGGTTTGGGAGTTCCCCGCCCC
>WBNM01009409.1:69068-126851 GCA_013399055.1 Ramphastos sulfuratus | reverse complement strand
TTTCCTTTTCACAGCCTATAATATAATTTTCTCTATTAAAATATTCCAATTACCCTTAAACCAGCACACAGATGCTGGTGCTCACACTGCTGCAGGGGCCTCTCTCTGGGAGGGGGAAGGTGAGAGATAGGGATATCCAGAACTGGGATGTCCAAGAGGAACTGGGATGTCCAGGAGGGATTAGGATATCTAAGAGGGACAGGGAATCTTTAAGAGGCCTTGGGATAGCTGAAGAGGATTGGGATATCTAAGAACAATCAGGATGTCTAAGATGGACTGGGATGTTCAGGAGGAATTGGGATGTTTATGTGGGTTTAAGGTAGTTAAGAAGCTTTGGGATGTCTAAGAGGGACTGGGATCTTTAAGAGGGCTTGGGACAGCTAAAAGGGATTAGGATACCTGAGAAGGATTGGGACGTCTAAGAGGATTGGGCATGTTCAAGAAGAGTTGTGAAGTGCCACAGCAGCATGCACAGGGGGTTGCTCATCCCAGGGCTGAGACAACCTGTCCCCTTCTCAACAGCTGCCTCACAGCATGGCTGAAGAGCTCCTTTACTGCCACCTCTCTCTGTTTTCCACAGGAGCTGGAAGAACCCCAGAGACAGGAAGGGGAGTAAGTGATGCATGAAAGGCAGATCCTGCCTGACTAACCTGGTCTCTTTCTATGACTATTGGATGAAGGAAACACCTTTACATCTTTAACATCTTTTACATCTTTAACGTCTTTGTCAGTGACATGGACAGAGGAATCAGTGCACCCTCAGCAAGTGTGCAGATGGCACCAAGCTGTGTGGCACAGTCAGCTTGCTAGAGGGCAGGGATGCCATCCAGAGGGACCTGGACAGGCTGCAGAGGTGTGCCAAGGCCAACCTCATGAAATTCAACAAGGCCAAGTGTAAGGTCCTGCACCTGGGTAGGCACAATCCCAAGCACAAATACAGGCTGGGTGGTGAATGGCTGAGAGCAGCCCTGAGGAAAAGGACCTTGGAGTCTGGGTTGNAAAAAATTAAATCCTTAGCGGGAAAAAAAAAAAAAAAAAAAACAAACCACCAAACACCACAACAATAACCTAGAGCACTCCTCCTTCTGCTGAGAAATCAACTAGTCAAAATATAGGCAAGGCACTCACTTCTTACACACCTCTCAGTTCTTAGCAGCTGTTCTGCTCCTTCACTCGGGCAGTCTGTGGTTGCTCCTGCCTTAACTCTAATCCTACCTAAGCCTTTATTTCCTCCAGCCTCCTTGCTGTCCTTTTTTGCCATCTCACCTCAGATCTCTCCAGATTCAGCACGTGAGATATACAGGGATTGATCTGGTTATTGCTGAAGGGAGGGAAAGGGGAGCTTTGGGATGGGAGCCTCCTGGCAATCTGATTGTTGTAGAGGGAGTTTTGTGTTTCTGTATTACTTAGCTTGTGTATAACTGTATTGTCTGTGTGTATAAATATATATGCTTGTGCATTGTGCTAAGCAGTAAATACAGCTTCATTCCTTAACTTCCAGCAGGATGAGTCTAATCTGGGTGATTTCATCGTGGGGGTGGGGGGCGGCAGGTAACTCCCAAACCATCACAACAGCTCTGCTGGATAAAGCACTGCTGGATGAGAGGGTCCAAAGAGTGGTGGTCAGTGGAGCTAAATCCAGCTGGCAGCCGGTCACAAGCAGGGCTCAGTGCTGGGACCACTTCTGGTTAACATCTTTATTGATGACCTTGATGAAGACACAGAGTGTGTCAGCAGTGAGCTCACAGATGACACCAACTTAGGTGGCAGTGTGGGTCTGCACCAGGGCAGGGAGGCTCTACAGAGGGGACTTGCACAGATTGGGTCCATGGCCAACGTTCATGACATGAACTTCAAGAAGGTCAAACGCCAGGTCCTGCACTTGGGCAACAGCAACCCCAAGCAATGCTACAGGCTTGGGGCAGGGTGGCTGGAAACAGCCTAGCTGAAAGGGACCTGGGGAGTGTAGTAGACAAACAATAGGAGCCAGCAGTGTGCCCAGGTGGCCAAGAAGGCAAATGGCATCCTGGCTGGGATTAGAAATGCTGTGGCCAGCAGGAGCAGGGAGGTGACTGTCCCCTTGTGCTTGTCTCTGGTGAGGCCACACTTCCAGTAGTGTGCCCAGTTTTGGGCACCTCAATACAGGAGAGATGTGGTGGTGCTGGAGCAAGTGCAGAGGAGGGCAAGGAAGCTGGGGAAGGGCCTGGAGAATAAATCTGATGAGGAGTGACTGAGGGAGCTGCTTAGTTTGAAAAAGAAGAGGCTGAGAGGAGACCTCATTGCTCTCTGATCTGAAAGGAGGTTGTGGAGAGGTTGCTGCTGGTCTCTTCTCAGAGGTAAATAGTGACAGAACAAGAGGCAATGGCCTCAAGCTCTGATTGGGTAGGTTTAGACTGGAAGTTAGGAAAATTCTTTCAGACAGAGAGCTGAGGCATTGGAATGTGCTGCCCAGGGAGGTGATTGAGTCACCAACCCTGAGTGTGTTTAAAGTTCATTTGGATATGATGCCTGGGGGTATAGTTTAGGGTGAACTTTGTAGAGCAGAGTTATGAGTTGGATTTGATGATCCTGAAGGGCTTTGCCAAGCTGAATGTTGCTGTGATCCTTCCTGTAGGCTCCCTTCAGGTACNCAGTTTAGGCCTACCCCCCCCGCCCCCCCCCCCAAAGAAGCTGGAAAGGTGCTGTTGGTCAAAGCAAGGCATCCATAACTCCACCTCTAGCCTAGCACAAACTAGTCAAAAACCTTTCCAAAACAGTGTCACCCAGGTCACCAGGCAGCAGGTCCAGATGACAAATGATGTTCCTCCCACCCACATTCCCTGACCTCACTTTATAGAACTCAGGCTAAAACAAAACCCAAGCAGTGATACTCAGCACCCAAGCTGAGTGGTGGACATCACACAGGCAATGGTGATCACCACCCAAAGGCAGCTTTGCCATGATACAGGAACTGCCTCAGATCCCCAAGCTGGAGGTTGGCCACCCTCACCCACATTGCCACAGCTGCTTCCTTAGCATACCAAAAACCAAGCAAAAAGACACAAAAATGATGCAGATGTCTATCAAAAGTTGGCCCTCAGAGTTGCAGTCCCAGCTGGAATGTGTTCCTGCTGTGACAGTGTAGACAACTGCAGGAGGAGATCACAGAATGATGGACTCAGAGGATGATTTGAGTTGGAAGGAACCATTAAAGCTCATCCAGTCCAACCCCTGCAGCCAGCAGGGTTGCTCAGAGCCCCAAATGACCTGACCTGCAGTGGTTCCAGAGGGTGCAGCCCCAGCTGTAGCTGGTGGTTCTCAGGGGTGGCAGATTTAAGACCACACCTTCCCTCTCACGGGCCTTAGAGTCACAGAATTGTGGAGTCATTGGGGCTGGAAGAGACCTTTCAGCTCATGGAGGGCAGCCCTTAATCCAGCACTGCCAGCTCACCACTAAACCACATCCCTCAGCACCACATGTCCATGGCTTTGGAACCCCTACAGGGATGGGGACTCCACCACTGCTCTGACAGGCTGGGACAGGCCTTGACAACCCTCAAGGGGAAGAAATTGTTCCTTATGTCCAATCTAAACCTCCCCTGGGGCAACTTGAGGCCATTGTCTCTTGTCCTGTCACTTTTTCCTTGGCAGAAGAGCCCAACCCCAACCTGGGTCAAACTTCCTTTCAGGGAGTTGCAGAGAGCCAGAAGGTCTCCCCTCAGAACTCCTTTTCTGCAGGTTGAACACCTGCAGTTCCCTCAGCTGCTCCTCACCAGCCCTGTTCTCCAGACCCTTCACCAGCTTTGTTGCCCTTCTGCAGCCCCTCAGTGTCCACACTCTCCAGGCACAGCCCAGGTTCCAAAGCCTCTCACCATTCTCTTCTCTCTGTGTTCCTTTTCTCTTCATTCTTCCCAAAATCATTTTTCAGCCCAAGTGTCCTCCCCCCAGCTTTGCAAGGGAAGTGTCCCCATGTCACACCACCTTCCCCAGGACCTCCTTCCTTTTGCTTGCTGCTGCCTCCTGCAGGCTCTTTTGTCCCCATCCTTGGGAATGATGACCTGGAAGGGCAGCTCCATAGCATCTCAATGTACCTTTAGGGCTGGATATTCTTTTATGTCTTCTAAAGCATCCCTGGACTAGGCTGCCCTGAGTTGATGTCCCTTCCACAAGACCCTGCACCAGCCTCACATCTATCCCATGTTTTTCAGGAGTTTCCTTTGCAGGTTGTCACATTTTAGATGCTGCTGGAGTAAGTTCTGCCAAGGGATCAGCTTGCAGACATCATCATCCATGAGAGACACCAGAGAAACCCCAACCTGATGCTTTTGCATCCAATCTAATAGAGGTACCCATGGGCAGTATCTTTATCTGCATCCCTACCTTGCCTCCTCGAGGAGCAGACTGCTCCACTCTCTTCCCACCTCCACTCCTGGGATCCTTCCTGCCCCAGCAGGTGCTGGACCAGGTTTTGCTGCCCTGGGGGAAGCTCTCAGTTCCTCAGCTGTATGCTGCTTGCCATCCGTGAAGTGGGAATGCTAGCATGGGGCTTGAGGGCTCCTCTGGTGCATCCAGGAGGGTGCTGGGGGCTCCACTTTAGCTGGCCGGGGGACAATTTCCCACCCGTCACCACTTCCCTTGAGCTCTGTTCTTCAAGCCTCGCTGGAAGCCTGAGCTCCAGCCCTGGTGAATGCCCATCAGGAAGCGCTGGGATGCTGTGGGAGGGGCTTGGATGGTGTGAGATGAGCTGATGTGGGGTTGGGCTGGGATGACGTGGGATTGGTAAGGATGCTGTGGGAGGGAGCGGGATGGTGTGGGTTGGGCTCGGATGCCGTGGGAGGGGCTGAGATACGAGCCCCAAATCTGGCTGGATGTAGGAGGAACTGGGATGATGTGGGATGGGCTGGGATGTTGTGGGTGGGACAGGAATGGTGCGAGAGGGACTGGGATGCTGTGTGTAGCAAAAGGATCTCTTTCCACGTTCCTTATCTTGTTGGCTGCCTTGGGACATCCGTCATGCTACACCAGGCTGGATTCAGGGCGTCCCTGGGGAATATCCACAGGCCTGAGGACCAGGAGCATCCTCAAGGAACACAACTGGGACCTGAGACCCTGAAAGAGCTCCAACTACCCTCCACAACCGCAGCGATGAGAACGGGAAGCAACAAACTTCTCATCTGGAATGAGAATGAGTCTAAAAAGGTGGGGAAGAGCCTGGGAAAGTAGGAAGGGCCAAAGGGGCTTGGATAGCTCGGCCTGAGGAGGAGGGAAAGAGCCCGGGCTGAGAAAAGGAGCAAGCAGGATGAGCCATGGGCTGCCGGGGTGGCACAGCCTGGGCTGCCGGGGTTGGCACAGCCTGGGGTGGCACAGCCTGGGCTGCCGGGGTTGGCACAGCCTGGGCTGCTCTCAGCAGCGGAGTCCTGCGCCCCCTCGTGCCGCTCTGCTACAAATTCTGCTCTTTTTCTACCCAAAATGGAGCCTCTCCCTCCGAGCTTTTCTCTACAGGAGACAGAATCCCAGTTTGGGGATGCTGCCTGACACTGGATCCATCCTTCTGGATCATCCCTGCAGGGCGACTCCGTCCACCGCTGACCACCCTTGCTCCTGGGAGAGGTCTGATGGGCACTAAACTGGTAACATCTCCATGAGCATGGCTAGACCAGCTGAGGACCCAACTCTCATGTCCATCCTTTCAGGAAATCCACAGTGGGCACTGGTCCCTGCCTTTGGTCCTCACCAGCACCTCCACTTTGTCAACAGATGCTCAAGGAAAGCACAAGAAGGAACTTCTTTAAGGGTGACAGAGCACTGGAGCAGGCTGCCATGAGAGGTGATGGAATCTCCTTCTCTGGAGAGATTCCAAACCCACATGGGCATTTTTGTGTGTGACATGCCCCAGATGAACCTGACTTGGCAGAGAGGTTGGGCTGGATGATCTCCAGAGGTCCCTTCTAACCCCTACTGTTCTGTGATTCTCCTCCAGAACATCCTCCCATGTAGTGACAGACAAAAGTTCTTTAGCTGTGGGCACCTCTGGGAGGAGCAAGCATCTGCTCAGCAGGCACAGCTAGGGCTGGGAGCAGCTGCCCAGCCAGCCCAGTGCAGAGCAAAGTGAACAAGACCAGGAGCTGAATCCTACACTTGGGTCACAACAACCCCAGGAAGGCTCCAGCCTTAGAGCAGTGGCTGGAAACTGCCCAGCAGGAAAGGACCTGGGGGTGTTGGCTGACAGCAGCTGAAGGTGAGCCAGTGTGTGCCCAGGTGGGCAAGGAGGCCACCAGCATCCTGGCTTGGATCAGCAGTAGTGTGGCCAGCAGGACCAGGGCAGGGATTGTCCCCCTGGACTGGGCACTGGTGAGGGCACAGCTCGAACCCTGGGTTCAGTTTGGAGCCCCTCAGTGTCCACCTGGGAGCCTCTCACTCCAAGAAGGACACTGAGGGGCTGGAGCAGGTCCAGAGAAGGGCAGCAAAGCTGGGGAAGGGTCTGGAGCACACTCCTGAATAACCCTGCAGACAAAGGCCACCAGCTAGACCTGGAAGCTAAAACCTCCTCTGAAAAGCATCCACAGGGTGCACCCCAGCAGCATCCCTGACCTTGTCTCACTTGAATGGCACCTTCTTGCAAACCCAGCCACCCCTGGCACTAGGGTCTGTGCCAAGGTGGCTGCCTGCCAGGCCCTGCTGACTCAGGGAACTGACAGAGGTTAAAAATACCCTGACCCAGCTCCTCAGCAGGGCTGTTGGGCTATTTTTTAACCCCAGCTCAGTCCCCCAGGCTGTGACTACCACAGGAGAAAACAGGTGAGGGACAGGATGGGGATGCAGGAGCTCCACAGTGGCAGTTGTTGACCTTCCCACAGAACTGGAGGACACCAGGGCTAAATCCAGCATCTCCAACCCACCACCAAAGCTGGTGCAGATTCCAGCAGCAAGGAGCACATCCCTCCACTACCACAGGCTTTAGATTCCACCAAGGAGTTATTTCCCACTCCTGAAGACCATGAGAACATCAGCTGGGGCAACCAGGAGCTTTATTGGTAGCAACAGCCAGTTAAAACCCCCAAGTGACCCAAGACAACTCTGCAAACCACTTAGAGAGGTGGCTTTTGTCACTCGTGGTGAACTTGCAGGATAGACCTTCACAACCTGCTCTGCAGCTTCAAGCTGAGGCTGAAATCCAGTTCATTCCCCCCAAACTGCCAAACCAAGTGGAACATCCACGACCTCAGCCCCTGGGCCCTCCTGGCAAGCCTCAAGCACACCACAATGAGGGGCTCAAAGCTTGAGGAAGCAGGACCTAGCACCATGGCACTCCCCAGGACCACTGGTGGGGATGTGGGCTCTTTCCAGAGTCATCTCCAAGCACTTACCCCACACAGCCTCTGGGGGAAGCCCCAGGAGAGGTCAGCAGCAGTTGGGTCACCAAGCAGGACCATGCCCACCTGCGCCCCAGGGATGCACGAGAGGTCCTGGGGAAGGGCAGCACAACACAGAAGTCCAAGGTGGTGGCAACAGAGAGAGTTGTGAGGTTCAGCAGCTTGAGCAATTCAGAGGTGAGCCCAGAAGAGGTTGGGGCAGCAGCAGACAATTCAGCACTCCCCAGGCAGCATCTTCCACTACCACCACCACTGGAGAAAGCAGCAAGGACAGAGCTGCTCAAGCTCTTTACCTGCAAGGAGAAGAAAGGTCTCCATCTAAACCATCTCCTTCAGCAAAGTCCTCCAACTGCCACTTACTCAGACACCTTCTCAGACCTCAGACAGCTGCAGGGTGCTGGTAGTAGAAGTGCTGGACTTGTCCTCTACTCCAGATTTCATGAGCTACCTTGGACAACTTATCTCTGGGAGGAGTATTCTGGGAGCTGGCTGCACAAGACAGCCAAGAGGTCTCTTGTTTTCAACTGGCTGCAATGTGGGATGTGTTTTTCCACCCTTAGGGCATCACATCTTTGTCCTCACCCTCCCCAAGAGGCTTCAGAAGTGGCCCAGGTCTTTTGTACTCACAGAGAGTGAGCAAGCTCCAAGGAGATTTCAAGAATCACTCCCTTCCCAGAAAGCTCTGGAGCCCCTTGAAGGATTCAAAACCAACCCATCCATTAAGGAGGTGGTTTCAGAGGTTGGGCTGCACATCAGCTGCCTCTGCTCTGCCCCAGGGGCTGCTGCAGTCTGCTTTGTGTCACTCTGGAAGCATTACTGGAAACCAGACTCTGGCTTCATCTGAGCCACAAATGTGCTGTGAGTGTCTGGGGCTGTTCAGCCTGGAGAAGAGTAGACTCCAGGGACACCTTCTGGTGGCCTTGCAGGACTTCAAGTGGACTTACAGGAAAGCTGGAAACAGACTTCTGAGCAGGGCCTGTTGTGACAGGACAAGGAGTGGTGGTTTGAACTAGAAGAGGAAGATTCAGACTGGAGAGAAGGGAGAAATGTTTGACACTGAGGGTGGTGAGAGCCTGGCCCAGGCTGCCCAGAGAGGTGGCAGATGCCCCACGCCTGGCACCGTTGCAGGTCAGGTTGTTGGGCAACCCTGAGCAACCCACTCTAGTCTTGTCTGCTAGACAAGACGACCTTTAAAGGTCCCTTCCCACCCAATCTAGTCTGGCATGCAATGAAATATTGGTTGGTACCTATGGCAGAGCCACTCCCAGAAGGAGAGCTGAAGGCATCTCACCTACAGGCTCTGGCGACCTCTTCTCCTGCACCACACGAAGATGCCTGGGAACAAACCAGCACCTCCAGTAAACACCACAGAGATGGTGCTCAGGCACAGCATGGCATTGGCTGGGACATCTCCAGCTGGGTGTACCCATCAGTGCTCCCTGATTTTGTTTGGCTGCTTGGAGGCTGCAGAAACCCCCCCTGACCAGCCCCATTGGTCCTACAGGTGGTCCCAACCCAGCTGACAGTCAGCTCTGGCCAGGTGGGAGCAGGACAAGGGGAGTGTCAAGGGGATGAGGAGGGCAGGATCACACCCATGAGCTTCTCCAGCACCTCCCCAGTGCCTGGAGGCTCTTCACTGGAAAAACCTGAAACCTTTGTGCAATACCAAAACACCCAGGAGAGCCTCCCACTTCTGTTTTCAACCACCAGCTCCTCTCCTCAGGTCCAGACTTGGGCTTTTCTAGTTGGGGTTTTTTTTTTCCCTCTCCCAGTTTGCAGCAGGCAACCTGACACTTCAAATCCTCACTCTGCCAGGGAATGGGATGGGATGAGATGGTCTGCAGCTCCAAAATAGGAGGAGAATCATAGAATCATTAAGGTTGGAAAAGACCTCTAAGGTCATTGAGTCCAACCATCAGCCCAACACCACCATGGCCACTAAACCATGTCCCCACATTTCTTAAACACCGCCAGGGACAACCTGTTCCAATGCATGACCACTCCTGCAGGAGAGAAAAGCAGAATCATGGAGGGAGGGAGCTGCTTTAACCTTCTATGGGCAGAAAACTGCAGCAGAGCTGGGGGGGTGGGGGGAAGGGAACTGTCAAAACTCTTCCCCTAGAAGGGTTGTGGGACATCCTCCAGTGCCCATGGGATTTTGGGATGGGGTTGTCCCAGGTGGAAGGGAAGACACCAAGACACCATCACCACATCACTTTCTGGAGCTGGGGACACCCTGCTTGTAACGACAACAGTGACAAAGCCCCAACCCCGCCCGTGGGGATGAGGGTTTGGAAATGCAGGTCCCGTCACGGATGTGCCACCTCAGCTCAGCCCAGGTCCTCTCACCCCACCCATCCTCACACCCAGTACCCACCCACAGCACCCAAAGATGAGCCAGCCCCACCACTCACCAGCCAGGGAGCCGACGAGCACGCAGGCCAGGATTACAGGCAGCACCACGTTTGGTTCCAATGCATGACCAAAGACACTCCTCTGCAGCCCTGCAGCCCAGTCCCTGCAGCCAGCCCAAATGCAACCCCCTCTCATAACCTCTGAGCAAAAACCTGCTGCCAGCAGGGATGTGGAGGCACCAGGCACAACAAAATGTGGGGTTTGGGGGCACCAGGCAAGAGGATGAGGGGGTTTGGGGGCACCAGGCAAGAGGATGAGGGGTCTGGGGACACCAGGCAAGAGGGTGAGGCACTGGGGACACCAGGCAAGAGGATGAGGCTTTGGGGACTGTTCCTCCTGGACATCAGGCAGAGTCCTCACTTACTCAGGACATGGAGCAGGAAGGAGGCCTCGTTCTGGCTGACCTCGTTGCGGACCACGCAGGTGTAGTAGCCGCTGTCATTCATGGAGGCTTTGAGGATGCACAAGGTGCCAGGGTCCACAAACTGGATGTGGTCACTGCCCAGCAGCAGCTCCCCGTTTTTCTTCCACCAGTAGGAGTCCACCTTCCCATCCAGCACACTGCAAACCAGTTTGGTGTTGCCTCCAGCCTTCACAGAGACGTTGCCCACGATTTCTGGCTCGGGCAGTGGTTCTGGGAGAGAGGGAGCCAGTGTCAGCATTCAGACCCGTGGCTCCCCACTGCCAGACCTGGGTTTGTCCCCTTATCACTCACCCACCACACGTAGATGGAACCAATCTGTGGTCTCCAAGCCAGACCTGAACCTGTAGAGCCCATCATCACCCTTCTGCAGCACCATCTGCAGCGAGGAGTCCGTCTCATTGAACCTGGTACGGTTCTCATAGGGGCGAGAGGTGTTGATGGCTCCATCCAGAGTGTAGCTGAGGATGACTCCTTCCCATGGGTCAGATTGGTATTCCCAGAAGACAACCTGGCTGGTGTTCAGGGCTGGTACTGTCAGGAGCACCGTGCAGCCCACAGCTGAGACCAGGTTCTCCGATGCTGGCCTGAGGTCGGCAGAGTAGCAAGGGGAGAGTGTGCGGGCTGAGGGAGAAATGAGGTGGTTCCACATGGCTGCTGAGCTTCAACCTGACCTCCTGAGCCCTCTTTGAGACCATGGCAACCCTCCCTGGGCACACAAAGTCCTCCCTGGGCATAAGGAACATTCCCTGGGTGCAGAAAACTCATCCTGTGCTATAGAAAACCCTCCCTGGGTGCAGGAAACCCTCACTTGAGCACAAGTAAGCTTCCATTAAATCCTTCTTGGGTGCAGGAAACCCTCCCTGGGCTGAAGAAAACACCTCCCTGGCTGTCATCAAACTCTCCTTGGGTACATGAAACCCTCTCTGGGAGCAGGAGCTCTCCATGAAATCCTGCTTGGGAGCAGGAATTCTTCCTGAAACCCTCTTTGGGTGTCATAAAACCCTATTTGGGCACACAAAACCCTCCTTGGGAGCAGGAACCTTCCATAAAACCTTCTTTGGGAGCAGGAATCTCCCATGAAACCCTCCCTGGGCACAAGAACCCTCTTGGGGGTGATGGAGCCCGAGGAGCTGTTTCCCATGGGATGGCTGTCAGGAAGCCGCTCTAAGAGCCGGGAGAACCCTCACCGCCCTTCCTGCTCCTCCCGAAAAAGCTTTTATCCTGGAAAAAGAAGGTGCCCAACTTTGGGAATCGCTTTTGCTCCTAATCCAAGGGAACCGGGACAAAACATCCACCGAATTGCAGGGAAAGGCTCCGGCTGCCAAAATCACCGAACCCCCACCCCCCGAAATGGTCCCGTGTGGAGCGGCACCACGCAGGACACCCAGACATGGGCGGTCCCGGACCTTCCCCCGAGTCCATCCGCCCGTCCTGCCCAGGTCCAGACTTGCCTGTGACCCCCAGATCGGCTGCCGAGCTGCTGGGGCTGCCGAGGAGGAGGAGGAGGAGGAAGAGCAACATCTGCGGGGCTCCGCCGCCATGCACCGGGGTGGGGCGGGATAGGGCGGGAGAGGGGGACGGGAGCCGCCCCCCCGACCCGGGGCTCTTGTCGCTGTCGCTCAAGGGGTGACCTTGTTGTTCCCGGGCTGGGAATGGTACCGGGACAGGGGCGGAAAACAGCCCCGACTCGGACCGGGGAGGAACGGGAGGGAGTGGGCTCGTTGAGTTCGGCTGGTGAGCGCCGGGGCGGCTCCGCTTCCTCCTCTCCTATCCTCTCCTCTCGCTCTCTCGCCTTCTTTTCCTCCTCCTCTCCTCCTTCTCCTCCTCTCCTTTTCCTCGTCCTCTCCTCTTCTTCCTTCTCTTCTTCCTTTCCTCTTCTTTCTTCTTCCTCCTCTCCTCCTCCTTCTTCTTCCTCCTCTCCTCCTCCTTCTTCTTCCTCCTCTCCTCTCCTTTCCTCTTCCTCCTTCTACCTCTTCTAGTCTTCTTCTCTTCCTCTCCTCCCCCTTTCCTCTTCCTCCTTCTACCTCTTCTACTCCTCTTCTCTTCCTCTCCTCCTCCTTCTCCTCTCCTCTCACGGTTTAACCCCAGTTGACAACTCAGCTCCATGCAGCCACCCACTAACTCCCCTCCTCCCTGATGGGGAGGACAATTGAGGGAGGGGGGAAGTAAAACTCATGGGTTGAGATAAGAAAAGATCAATAACTAAACAAAATACATAACAAAGCAGGCAAAATAGTGACAATGACAAATAATTATTGATAATAATGAAGAAAAGGATTTCACCAAGGAGAGAGAACTGTAGCCCAGGAGAGAACCCCCAAGTGATGCCAATTGCAGCTGCTCACTCCTCCTCTGACCAGTGCCCCACCAGTGATCAGTCTCCCTCAGCCACCTCTCCCCAGTTTACATACTGGGAATGATGTCCTGTGGGATGGAACATCCCTTTGACCAGTTCGGGTCAGCTCTCCTGGCCATGGTCCCTCCCAGCTCCTCGTGAAGAAGTTGGGAAGTCCTTGATTCCTGAGCAACAACCATCAGTGCTTGGTCACTCTTTGTCCCACCCTGGAGCCAAGCCACGGCACTGAAGCAGCTACCAGCAAGAAATTTGGCTCCAGCCCAGCCAAACCCAGCACATCTCCTCCTCCCCTCTCCATCCTGGGGTGGCAAACTCAAGGAAAACCCCAAGCAAAGCCACAATCTGCCCCTCAGGTATCTGTTCCACTTGCCATGGAGCAAAACCCCCAAATTCCAGATCAAAAAGGACCCCTGGGGTGGGGTGGTGCCAGCATATTCCTGTCCTTGTGGGTCCTTTATAAGGCCATGTGGGGAGGGGAAAGAGCCCTTGACAACAGCAAAGGAGGGGTGGGTATGAGGAAGCCAACCCTGGAGGCAGACAGATACACAGGGAGCTTAATCCATTCCAGACTGGTCTGAGAACTTTCAGTGCAGGAGAACTTCCTGTCAAAGGCAGGTTCAGACACCACCTCAGCACTTAATCCCAGCCCCAAGCTCCCTCAGAAACACAATGAGCTCCACACCCAGCCATGGCTGGGTCCCCTTGGTCCCCTTCCAGCACCTTTGGGAGTGTGTGTGGAGGTGCTGGTGTTGGAGGGACCTTCCAACGTGGCCCCAGATGCTGCTGGGGCTGGGTGTGTTGGTCCAAGTGGACACACAGGAGTTTGTGTGTCGGTCACCACTGCAGGAACTGGGGATGTGCTGGTGGAGAATCAGGAGCCTGGGGGACACCTCAGTGGTGTAGGTGACCAGAGGAAGATCTCCAGGAAGCTGTCAAGACACAAGAGGAGAAATGCGAGGAGAAACGTGGCCACTGGTGCATGCACAGGCCACAGAACGGTCCCACTAGAGGGAGCGAGAAGATTGCTGTCAGAGAAGTCAGAACTGGGATAAAGGAGCCCCAGCACAGAGAAGGAACTGCAGGCAGAACCTTCACCCCACCCCTGCCGTGCACCAAAGCAAATGCTGCACAAGAAAGCAGCTCTACCACTTCCCCACCCCTCACCGAGGTGCCACCAGCCCTGTCCTGCAGGAGGCTCCCACCTTGGGGACATGATGGAAGAGGTGCAGAGAACCTCCAGGACAGAGGATTTGGAGGGCCAGAGAGAAGCTGTCTGGGCAAAGCAGCACCAAGCTGGCTTGAAGGCCAAGATGGTGACTGGAATTTCCTGCAGGGTCAAGCAGCTTTACCTAGGTGGTCTCAGCTCCTTCCACCTAACACCACTCAGGGAGTCAACTCACCTCATGTATACACCGTTCTATGATTCTATGATTCTGTGCAGGAGCAGGGAGTGAAGGAAGGTGTCCACTGCAGTGGGGATGTCCCTGTCATGACATCCTGTATCTCCAGCCAGCCCACAGCTCCATCCAGAATGGGCAGAGAGATCAAAGCTGCTCAGTGCACAACTTCTGGGAGGTCCACTTGTGGAAGTCTGGAAGCTTGGAAGCTAAAAATGAGCCAGTGCCTGAGTAAAAAAAGCTTGGTGTGGCATAGCCCAGCCCAGAGCTCCAAGGCAGCAGAAGGAGCAGCCAGGATCTCCATCTGCTTTTCCCACACCACAGAAAGTAGGTACACCGTTCCAGCAACCAGGCTGAACACCACAGCAGCAGCCTTTCTCAGAAGAAAGTGGACTGAGGGTGGTTTGGTCACCATCCTTGGTGGCACACAGCTTGCCACCACCTGTGGCTAACACCATGGACACAGAGCCTCCAACGTGGCACCTTTTCATCCACCTCTCATAGAATCACCGAATCATTTTGTTTGGAAGAGGCTTTTAAGCTCATGGAGTCCAAGCCTTAGCCCAGCACTGCCAGGTCACCACTGAAGCATGTCCCTCAGCACCATGAGAGACCATCCTGCCACGCAGAGACCTGCACGGATGGAACCCTGGCCCTTGGGCAGCACCAGGAGGTGGCAGTACAAGGAAGAGCTGCCCAAGTGCCTTCTGCTGGGCTGTCCCCAGGGCTCTGCTCCTGCTGTGAAGGCAAGAGCAGAGACAGCTGGCTTGAAGGACAACCATGAAAGTGGGACTGGGACAGGAGAACCAGGAGGTCAGGGCCAGGGAGAAGCTGGCCCACGCAGACAGCTGATGGATCCACACCCCAGCCAGGCTCCAAGTGTCCTTTTTTCCTCCTTATTTTCTCCTTGTTTTGATGCTCTGCTTTGCCAGGAGGTTGCAAAACTCAAGTGATGAGTCAGAAGAAGCTGGAGCTGCCTTCCACCCTCTGCAGCCCAGCTGAGCCAGGAGCTGTGTCCTAGTTTAACAGCTCAGAGGTGGCTGGGGCAGCCCTAGCATGGCGACACTGTCATCTGGGGTGCAGAGATGGACCCTGGGGCTAAGCCATGCTGTGTGAGAGGAGAACACTGAGCCAAGCCACCCCAGATCCTCCTGGATACCACACACAACAGCTTCTGGGAGTAGGAGCTTCTAGTCAGGGGGTCCACCTTGTGCCCAACCAAATGAACCTATGCTGTCCCATTTCAGGTGACTACCAACCTCTCTAGACTCAACCCTACACCTGGCAATGTGTAGGGCTGGGCAAGCTCTGCAGATGGCCTGATGCAGCCAGGCAGGGAATGTTTCTGTCCCTCATGACAACAGGGACAAGCAAACCCTGTCACCAGCCTCAGGCAGGGAGAGACTTGATGGATGAACAAGGGCTGAGGGTTTCTCCTAGACCAAGCACTGGGAGAGTGTGGTGGGGAAGTGGTTGAATCCTCCTGGCTGATGTCCAAAGGATGCCTAAAACCTGCTGCACCTCAGCAGCCAAAGCTTGGTGTACATAAACCAAGGTGAAGAAAAGTCACCCAGAAGGAGCATTTCCAACAAGCTGGAAGAAGGTAGTGAGCACAGTCTGGCCCCATGAGCTGCCTCAGCCAGAGGAAGGGGCCACCTATAGCTCCAGGGGGTGTGGATGGGCCTCAGCATCTTCACAAGGAGCTGGAAAGTCCTGGAGAGAAGGAGGTGGGAGGAAGGCACCAAAAAAGCGCTGAGACAGCAGGAAACCTGTGGTGGGAAGCTCTGAGTCAGCTCCAGCCACGACGTTCCTGATGTTAGTCCAACCCCTCGCAGCCTCCACAGGGCTTGCAAATTCCCAGGAACAAAGCAAAGGGGCTCTGGACCCCATGGAGATGTCCACAGACATCAGTGTGTCTGTGTTTGTGGGAGGGCAGCATCTTAGGACCTCTTGGAGGTCAGGTTAAAGGTCTCCGCACAGGTCTGGCCAAGGGACTGGCTCCAGATGGGCAGTTTGAGGCTGATTCAGGTGAGTTTAGGGGAAAGAACAAACCTGAGAATCAAGGAGAGCTGTGGCACGAGAACCTCCAGAGCTGTGGGGTGCTCACATCTGCAGACCCTCCAGGACCACCCCAGGCCAGCTTCCATCATCCTGCTCATCCCATTATTGGGTCTCTCTTCCCAGAGGGATGTTTTGGATGCAGCTGGGAAAGAACTTCCCTGGGTGTCCCTCAAAGACACAGATCCCTCCCACCATGGAAACTTTTGGGGTTCTTGGAGGGGAACCCAGGGACAAAGCGGGTGCCCAGTTATGGAGACTCAAGTTACTGCAGCATCAGCAATTGGGTGCTGCCAGACAGCACTTCTGGAGTGCTGAGTCATGCTGTCTGAGTGCTGAGTCATGTCTGCTTGGGTCGCCTCACATCCTGGTCCTGCTCCAGCAGTGCAGCAGCCCTCATCCTGCCCATCACGAGGCAACAGCCACATCTCCTGAGGGCAAACCCAAACATCTCCTCCTCCTTCCCCTGTCCCTGCAACACAGCAAACCCTTCTCCCACCCCACCACCCTCCACAGCAACCCAGCTTCTGGTTGGCTCTTTGGAGGACCAAGTATATCTCCCAGCAGACCACTCCTCAGCAGATGTTTCCATCCACATTTCACCACAGGTTGAACCTGCTGTGAAGTCAGGAGAACTCTGGGACCAGGAGAACATCAAAGACCTGGCTTTAATCATCTCTCTTTGCTCCAGGCAAGAGCAAGGCTTCCGGGGCCACTGCTGGGTTTCTGGCTATGCCTGGTGTAGGGATGGTGACCTCCTGCTCAGAAATCAGTGGCAAAGGGTAGCTCTGACTCTTTGAAAAGCTTCAAACTGGCTACAGGAGGTGAGGCCAATATCCCAACATGGGACAGCCCTCTCTTGCATTCCCAGACTAATCCCAGTGCCACTCTTTGGTTTCCACAGGTGGGGACAAACACTGGTGACCTGGCATGGCCCCAGCTGGAGAACCACCCCAGTAAGACCTGCACCAAACACTCCCAGAAGGGACAACACCTTGAAAGGTACATCAAGGACTCAGCCATGCTGCACCAAGCCACTCAAGCACCACATCTCCCAAGAGCAGCCCCTCTGAAGCAGCCTTGTAGATCTGCCCCACCCAACAAGAAGCTTCTTACCCTACTCCATCCCTTGTCTCCATCCTGGTCCTCATAGATCCATCTGCAGTTTTTCAAAGGCTCTTCTCCTGCCCAGGATGTTGGGCATCTCCAGAGGTCTGGCTGATGCCAATGCCCCAAAGCTCCATACTGGTGGGTGAGGAGAGGTACCAGCACACACCCACTGGAAGGCTTGACCCACTTCACAGCCAAACATACCCCACAGACAGATCCACCACGGGCAGGCACCAACTCCCTGATCTCCAGCCATGGGGCAGAGCGTCACCCAGGGAACGTGGAATCACCCTGAGAGGGATGAGTTGGCCCTCACCTCTCCCACCTTTCTACAGGACAAGGGAGTCCTCCTGCTATTCAAGTGCCTTCTCACAGCATCTCCCACCTGCTCCCAAACCAGCTTTTCCTCCTTCCGACCAAACACACTGCCCCAGGTTCCTCACACAGCTCCAAGGTAGAAAGCTGTGCTGCTCCATGGATGGGATGAACCTCCCTGACCATGGAGCCAAGGAAGAATGGTTGGTCTCTGCCAGCCCAGGGGAGGTTGATTACTGTAGCGAGGGCAGAACTGAGCCCAACACAGAGATGGTGGTGGATTCCCCTGGTCAAGAAGGTGAGGTGACCCAGCATCTTGGCTGGAAGCACTGAACTACCCATGGAGCCGTGGAAGGACACAGTGACAGGGAAGGAGGCTTCCCCCCCGAAAAAACAACACCTCAGCAAAGTTCAAATCGAAAGACAAACATCTGAGAGAGCATTCCAGGGAGGTTAGAGAAGGCCTCCTAAGCTGCAGGATGATGTCACCTCCCGGGTGGCTGCTGCTTCCTGCCCCAGCACCGTGCAGCCAGCACATGTTAGGAATCATCAGTGGCTCCAGCAGAGCACCAGGCTGGGACTTGTCTTAAAGGAGCAGCCTCATGATGCTGAGACCTTGGGCTGGAGCTCAGCTCCAGGTGATAGGAACCAGAGAAGGATACCCCCCTGACACCAGCCCAGCTCAGGAGGGGTCCAGCCCATGCTGGAAAGCAACCTCAACTGCACCTTCACCCATCCTGAAGGGAATCCATGGGACAGCCTGGAAGATCCCTGGCACACAGCTCACATCCCTCTCTCTGGATGGTTCCCCTCCCCTGGTGCTTCACAGACAAACCCAGCAGAACACCTTCTCCTGCTCTCCTGCACTTGCTCTGCACCATGGAGCACTGAGGAAGCAGCTTTCCAGGCTGGGCTGACCCAGTGCCCCAACCAGGAAACATTCAAAGTGAAAAACAAGTCCTCAGCCAGCAGCAACCTTGGCTCCTGCCCAACCTGCTCTGCACGGTTCCACTTCTGGTCCTGCCCTCCCTCCTAAACTTGGCTGCTCTGCAAACCTCCTCCTCCTTCATGAAAAGTAGCCCCAAGCTATGAAGTTCTCCTAGCTTCAGACTTCCCTCTGCTCCTCGTGTGCCCACCAGTGCCCCTGGCCCATCTGATGGGGTATGTGGAGGAGGAGTACTCAGGTTGCTTCTCCACCTACATCCACACCTAAACTGCAAATGCCTTTGGCTCTTTAAACTCAGCCCCACCAAAAGCAGAACCTTGGCCACCTCTGTCCCCTTTCCATCCCAGCTTCTCTGACACTGGCCCTTGCATAGGGGGTCCCTTCATCAGGTGGAACTGCTGCCTCAGAGTGGGGCAGGGTCTGGTAGCTCTTCTTCCCATCTAGCTGTCTCTGAGGCACCTGAGTCAAAACCAAGAGGAGGACCCAGGAGGGTTCACAGTCCACTGAGTTCTTTAGAAGAGATCGGCAGAGGTTTGGGCTGGAGGATCAGAGTTATCTCATGGGCTGAGCTGGAAGACACCTTAAAGATCATCTAAATCAAGCCCTTTCCCCCTCCACAGTCAGAGACACCAGGTGTTCAAAAACCAAGTAGATGTGGCGCACTGGGCCATGGCTTAGTGGCCATGGTGGTGTTGGGTAGAAGGTTGGACTTGGTGACCTTAGAGGTCTTTTCCAACCTTACTGATTCTGTGAACTTCATCTAGATTAGGCTGCTCAAAGTCTCATCCAACCTAAGCACCACCTTGGAGGGGGATTCCCTTGTCCCAAGAGCATCCTGACCCAATGCAGAAGTGGAAAGAGCAGCACTTTCCCCTCAGCAGGTCGCCAGGAGCTCAGCAGCTCCTTCCACAGAACAAACGGAGAACAGGAAAGAGCAATCACTGGGCTCAATGAGCAGCCTGAGCTGAAGGGCTTGACTGGGACCACTGGTAATAAAGCATTCCTCTGCCCTCCAGCAGCATTCTCCACATCTCCCCACCTCCTCACCCCAGTGCTCCTCCAGCTTTGCCCTGACCAAGCTCCAGAGCAGGTCAACAGGAGCTGGGGAGCAGGAGCTACAGCTCCAAACTGCATCGGTGCTGTCTTTCTGCCAACAAAGCAGGAGGAGAAACCTCCTTGCCACCCAGAGGATGCTGAGGAAACCATCGTCCTCATCCCCACCCTCTCCCCATCTTGTGCTGTGATGAGATCAGTGACCCAAAGACGTTTGCATTATTCAGGGCTGGTTGAGGTCCTTCACGAGAGCCATAAAAGCAGATAAGGTGACCACTTGCCCACTTTCCCATGTTTGGGAGGTCACAGGAGCTGGTCATGAGGCTGCTCTGCCTCCTCAGGAGTCCAGCACGCTCAGCCAGGTCTGCAGGGACTAGGACACCTTTATGCAGGGTTTTGGATCCCACCTCTCACCAAGGGACAGCAGCACAGCCCCCAGGGCATGCAGGGACGTCAGACTAGCCAGCTCCAAACAGCTCTGGCCTTGTGACCATGGGTTGTCCCCAGCCTAGAGACAGCTGCAGGGGCTGAAGTCTTGGGGTCAAGTTGGTCCCAGGGCAGATACTTCCATAGTGGGTCTCACCCTGGTCCAGCTTCTCCTGCTCACATCAGGTCTCAGTTTCACCATCAGCCCAAAGCTGGTCCCAGCAGAAGGCCAAGGGTTCCCAGAGCTCTTCATGTGTTCAGGCTGCGACCAGGCCTCCTCCTGGGGAGGAGGGAGCTGTTCTGGGAAGTCCAAGGTGCTCAGGTACTTCAGCAAGATCTCACTTTCAGTTCAGAGCTGAGACACCAAGAATTGTGGACTCACCTGACCTGGAGCAGCTCTTGCCATGGCCAGGGAGCAGCCCTTTCTCCAGCCTTTGTTTGCTTTCCAAACACTTCTCCAGGGCCACCAAGGACTTGACTCACCTGCAGGATACGGCACTGGAGCTCTCCATTCCCAGTGCCACCACCTCCATCCCCAGTACTGATACCCCCCTTCCCAGTGCCACCACCTCCAATCCCAGTGCCTTCATCCCATTCCCAGTGCCACCCCCTCCATCCCCGTTGCCTCCACCCCAATCTCAGTGCCGCCACCCCCTGCCCCGGGTCCGTCTCCCCTCGGTGGGCGGTGGCAGAGCGGAGCCTCCGCCTCTCGCCCTTGTCCCCTCCCCGTTATCCCCGCCCCAGGCCGGTCCCCGCCGCCGCCGCCGCGATCGGGCTCCGGTGGTGGGGGGGCAGCGGCAGCCGGGCCTGGCTGGGGCCATGGCCCCACAGGAGCCCAACGCGGCCGGGCAGCTCCTGCGCTCCGACAGCGGCGGCTCCGGGACTCCGATGCTACCGGAGGGTTCCGGGGAGCCCGGGCCCAGCGGTGGGGGGCGACGGCGGCGGCGGCACGGGTGGTGCTGGGGCAGCGTGGCCCTGCTGGGGATTCTGGCGCTGCAGGTGGCCTCTACCACCGGACTCTTCGTTTACTTCTCCATGGCCATCTCCAAGGTGAGACCCTGCGACCCCCAAACCCCGCCAGCGGGGTACCGGCACCGTGGTACCGGCACCGGGGCGGAGGCAGCCCCGGGAGCGCCAGGAAGGGCTCTGCTCGCTCCCCCTCCTGCTTAGTGGGTTTCAGAAGTGGAGGTTGGAGAGGGGAGGGAAGTGGGGGGTGATGTGGAAACCATCCCCATTTCGCCTGGGAGCGCGGATCCAGATACGGGAGCGGGAGGCACTGCTCTGAGCTCTGCCCGGAGACACCGATCCAGAGCCGCAGGCGGGGAGGGTGGCGGACCCTGTCTCCAGGTCCCCTGGGAGCTCGGATCCAGATGTGGAGGCGATGGGGACACGCACACACAAACTGTCCCCAGTTCCCCTGGGAGCCCAAACGCAGACGTGGGGTGGGGGCAGACACTGCCCCGAGCTCCGTCTGCAAGTTGCGGATCCAGATGTGGGGGTGGAGGGTCGGGGGTGCGAACACTTCTCCCAGTTTCCCCCTGGGAAGCCACCAATCCAGATGTGGGATGGGGGTGGACACCGCTCCCCGCACCGCCCATCCAGATGTGGAGAGAAAGATCCTTTGTCCTGGGCTCCGCGGGAGGGGGAGGCCCTGCTCAGGGGTCCCGGCAGAGTCCAAAGCTTTGGAATGGGCTCCAGGCTGCTTGTTCCTGCTTCATCTCCCCCCCACCCCATCCTACCATCACCATTCCCATCCCATCCTCGCTCCATGAACCCTACCACAGATCCTCCTCACCTCTTTTGTGATGTGCTGGAAGTGGCCTGGTTGGGAGCCCCCAACCCAATCCCCGCAGCTCCTGGGTACTTGTTCCAAATTTATCACCCCAGATAACCACACTGGGATCCAGCCATTCCCACAGCTTCAAACCGGACCCAAATTGGGATGGGTCTGATCCTGCTTACAGCTTTCCCACCCATACACTTTCCTCCTGCCCCAGAAGCTGATTCAGCCCCGCTGAGGAGGAGGAGGAGGAGAAACTGGAGGGATCTTGGCCATGGAAAGAGGGAATTTCAGGTTCTCCAGGCACCTTCATCGTGGTGCCACCAAGAAGAGGGTCCTGTGGTGCTGAGTGTCCCACAAACCCAACACAGAACTGGGAGAAGCTAGGGGACAAATCTTTCCCAGGGGTGTGATGGGACTGGTGCCATGGGGACCATCCTCCAGCCCTCCCTGGGCTTCATTTCCATCCCTGGTCCCATGTGAGTGAGATTGAGGAGGGGGCTGGGGGCCAAGAGAGCCACAGGAAGAAGCAGACCACTGACAGTGATTCCCCCAGGCTTCAGAGGGTGGTCACTGGTTTTGGTTAGAAAACACCTCTAAGCTCATGGAGTCCAACCATGAACCCAGCACTGCCAGGTCACCACCAAACCATGGCCCCCAGCACCACATCTCCAAGGCTTTGACACCCCCTCCACCACTGCCCTGGGCAGCCTGGGCCAGGCCTGGACAACCCTCAGGGGCAAGAAAATTTTCCTCGTGTCCAAACTAAACTTCCCCTGGAGAAACTCGAGGACATTTCCTCCTGTCCTGGCACTTGTTCCTTGGGAAAGGAAAACAATCCTCACTTGGCTCCAGCCTCCTTTCAAGGAGCTGTAGGGAGCCAGAAGATCTCCTCTCAGCCTCATTTTCTCCAGGCTAAACAGCCCCAGCTCCCTCAGCTGCTCCTCACCAGACCTCTTCTCCAGACCCTTCACCAGCTTCGTTGCCCTTCTCTAGACCTGCTCTAGCCCTTTGATGCCCTTCATGGAGTAAGTGGCCCAAAACTGACCCCAGGATTTGAGGTGTGGCCTGGGAGGGTGATCCCTGTCCTGGTCCTGCTGGCCACACTATTGCTGATCCAAGCCAGAATGCTACCACATGGAAGGTGCCACCACCAGGGACCAGGCAGAGCAGGACTGACCCTGGTGACACTGGCACACAGTACCGTTTGTGCTCCCAGCAGCCTGGAGGAGCTGCCCACGCTGGCACTGGGCCCTGCCCAGCACACACTGGTGTGGTGAAGCTTCATACCAACAGCTCTAATGCCAGGGGATTGACTGACTCCAAGTGTCCATGTACTCGGGCAAGCAGGTTCCAGCAAGGAGAATCCAGCCCAATACAGCACTGCTGATCTGTGCTCAACCATCTCCAGCTGTAAGGGGCACCCACCAAGCCCTCTGTCCATCTGCTAACTCATTAGCCTTGAGCTTAGTGCCCATGCTCCTGGCAGGTCCAGCTGGCCAGTGCTAGACCAAAGAGCACAAAGAAACCACCAAACCCTCTGTATCTGACCTCCTGGAGCCTTGCTGCTGATATTGAGCCCACCTGTGAGGACAGGCTGGTGCTGGGCACAGTGGGTGCCCAAAACTGGGACCATGGCTGGTGAGGGCTTGAGGAAAGGAGGGACATGGGTGAAGTGCAGGGAGCTGGAGGTGGCCAAGCCCAGGGTGAAGATGTGCTTGAGCCCTGAGTGACAACAATATGGCCAAGCCCTGGGTGATGATAGGACCAAGGCAAATGACCTCCGAGTCCTGTCCTGAGTCCTGGAAACACCCCAGGAGATAAAGGTGGAGTGATCAAGGTGGTCAAGTTCACTTCCAGCTCCTGGCACACTGGTGTCAGGGCAGTTGTCCCATCTGTGCCTGTTTCCCCCAAGGTGTGACCCTCCAGCCAGCCACACCTGTCCCTCGTGGTGACACCAGAGCTAGAGCAGAGCTGGGTCACCCAAGACAGATCAGGAAGGGGCAGATCCACATGGAGTGAGCTTCCCAGCCCAACTCACCAGCCAGCAGAGGCCAGAAAGCATCTGAGATCCCCCAGGCTAACGTGGCACTGCTTGGGGACCCATCTGGGCAGCACAGCTCAGCATCTGGAGGGGCAGAACTTCAGGAGAACTTGTTGTGCAACCTCAGCAGCAGTGGGGAAGCACAGAGAGCAAGGACCAGGCTACCTGGGCACGTCCAGCCTGCAGCTGCAGCTCAGACAAGCCTGGGAGGGCAACCACTGCCCCAGGAGCCTCAGAGAATCACTTTGGGTGGAAGAGACCTGTCAGATCATTAGCTCCAACCCTTAACCCAGCACTGCCAGGTCACCACCAAACCATGTGCTTCAGCACCACATCTCCACCACAACTTTGAAACCCCTCCAGGGATGGGGACTCCACCACGGCCCTGGGCAGCCTGGGACAGGCCTTGACAACCCTTAAGGGCAAGAAATTATTCCTTGTGTCCAACCTAAACCTTCCTAGGGGCAACTTGAAGCCTTTTCCTCTTGTCCTATCAACCTGCTCAAAGCCAAGGCTCGAATTTGCTCCTTGAAGAGCCTCATTTCCCCAGGGAATGAGGTGAAGAAGATGGAGAGTAGGAAATATGGAGTCTTACCTGGTGCTCTGCAGCTTTGTGAGGGTCCTTGACTCTTAGCCTTCTCTTCCAGCTGTCATGCTTCCAGAGGAGCTGGAATGAGCTCAACTGGCTTCTGCCAGCAATGACAGGAGGACAGGATAAGATTTAACCTCTCCAATACCCAACCCTAGATCCATGACAGACCTGTGACATCCACCCAGCCTCCTGCCACCTGACTCCAGCCACCAGCTCAGGAGACACAGTCAGGGTTTGCATCCCAGCAGTGCCACCTGGTCAGTCCCAGCATGGTAGGGGTTGGAAGGGATCTCTGGAGATCATCCAGAGATCCATAAAGCAGGGTCACTCACAGGAGCTTGCCCAGGATCACAGTTTCCAGCTGGGTTTGGAATCTCCCCAGAGAACAAGACTCCACCACCTCTCTGGGCAGCCTGCTCCAGGGTTCCAGCACCCTCATACCAAAGAAGTTTCTCCTTATTTTGTCCCATCACTAGCTGTGGGATGAGGGCAGTGCAGGGTTATTGGCCACCCCATGATGTGACCATCTCCCTCCAGTCCCTGCTGCCTGCCCAGTTTGATGTGGGGACAGCCAGATGTTTGTGTTACAGCTCAAGGCTCAGGCTCCGGGGAGCGTGGAGGAGCTGCGGTGCCTGCAGGTCATCAACCAGCAGCAAGAGGGCTCCAGCCTGGAGGAACTCATCACCAACCAGTCCTGCCTCAAGCTGGCCAACACCATCAAAGCCTACGTGGCCACGGTGAGCTGGGACCCACCAGCTTTGAGGGAGGATGGGAACAGCTGAGAGGAGAGCTGGGTGGTGAGACACTGGAACTGGTTGTCCAGGGAGGTCATGGATGCCCCCTTCCTGGAGGTCTTCAAGGCTAGGTTGGATGGGGCCTTGAGCAACCCTGTCTAGTGGGAGGAGTCCCTGCCCATGGCAGGGGGGTTGGAACCAGATGATCCCTTCCAATCCAAATCATTCTATGAATCTGTTGACCTCACTGGGGAGATGCCAGAAGACAGCTGCAAGGATGGGTTAAGAGGGGGCGGAGGAGTAGGGCTGGACTCCAGGCAGAGAGAAGCTGATGGACCTCAGAGCCATGAAAGCCAAGGCGATGGAAGCTTGGAGCTGGTCTGTGTGGATCTCCCCTTCCCCCTTTAACCACGGGGCTGTTTCTCTCCATGGCCTAGGTGACGGAGAGCGTTGTCCGCAGGAGCGCAGTGAAGGGTGAGTCCCTCCTGGCCCAGCAGAGCCACGCTCCACGTGCTGCTGGCTCGGCGTGGGCCTGGGAATGCCAGCAGGACAGGGAGGGGCTGCTCACTCCCAGGGCAAACTCCACTGGAAATGGGGTTGGGACAGGAGGACAGGGACTGTCCCACCAGGCGGGTGAAGGGCACACGTCCCACGGGAAGGGGTTGGAGGGACAGCCCTGTCCATCTCTCTGGAGTCCACAGAACCAGGGCCATGGGGTTCAGCTCAGAGCTGTTGGATAATGATTGACCAGACACTTCCAGCCTCTCTGATGGTTCAGTGGGACGTTGCCTGCCCTGCTTGCCCAGTGAGGACCTGCTCTGCCAGCATGGGCCAGGAGTCCCCACGCTCACTGTCCTCTACAGCCCTGTGCCCCTTTCTTTGCAGAAGCCCAGAGGAGCTACCTGAATATCTCAGAGGGGCAGGTTCCTCCCAAAGCAGCTGGCAAGCCCTCGGCACATCTCACCCTCCGCCCGCAGAGCCTGGCCCTGGACGGTGAGTGGGCACTGGTGGGTTTCTGAGGTGGGAACAGGGGAAAGGTCTCACCCAAAGGGGAGGGCACCAGGGCAGGATCATAGAATCACAGACTAGTTTGGGTTGGAGGACATCTAGTCCAATCCTTCTGCTGTGAGCAGGCACACCTTCTGCAAGGACAGGCACAACTTCTGCAAGACCAGGCTGCTTAGCCTGCCCTCAAACGTGAGGAGATGTTTGTCCTGCCTAGCCCAAGACCACCTTCTTCATCCCTCCAAGCCAGGGAGATGTTTGTCCTGCCTAGCCCAAGACCACCTTCTCCATCCCTCTGAGCCAGGGAGATGTTTGTCCTGCCTAGCCCAAGACCACCTTCTCCATCCCTCTGAGCCAGGGAGATGTTTGTCCTGCCTAGCCCAAGACCACCCCCTTCACCCCTCCAAGCCAGGGAGATGTTTGTCCTGCCTAGCCCAAGACCACCTTTCTCTATCCCTCCAAGCTGGGGAGACATTTCTCTCGCCTAGCCCAAGAGGCCCAAGCTGGATGAGTGGGGGCGGGAGTCAGAGCCTCCCATTCTCCTGCCCTTGCTGGGTGCTCCCCCGGGAGCCACTCACCGCCTGTCCCCCACCCCTCCTCTGCGGCGCAGGGAGCTCGGGGCGCTTCGGGAACCTGTCGCAGTCGTGCCGCCACGCCATCGCGCGCTGGGAGGACGGCACCATCCACTCCCACCTGCAGAACATCACCTACCGCGACGGGCGCCTGCGGGTCAACCAGGCGGGCAAGTACTACGTCTACTCCCAGATCTACTTCCGCTACCCCAGTGCCGGTGCCCACCACTCTGTCCCGCAGCTCGTCCAGTGCATCAACTGGAAGACGTCCTACAGCCAACCCATCCTGCTGCTCAAAGGGGTCGGCACCAAGTGCTGGGCTCCTGAGGCGAACTACGGCCTCCACGCTCTTTACCAAGGAGGACTCTTCGAGCTGAAGGCCGGCGACGAGCTCTTTGTCTCAGTCTCCTCCCTGTCCATCGACTACAACGATGCCGCAGCCAGCTACTTCGGGGCCTTCAGGCTCGACCTCTGAGGGCCACCTCCCACCTTCCTGCTGCTCCTGCCCATCTGGTGTTGTCCTAAGGAAGCAGCCTCTTGAATAGGATGACGGTGGGATAGGGATTGAGGCCACAGAGGAACCTGGCACAGAGTTGTTCCCTATGTGTGTGTTGTCCCTTGAGGTGAGGGGTGAGCTGGAGGACAGCACAAGGGGTGGTTGCCTGCAGATGCCACACAGGGTTCCACCATCCAGCCAGGAGGAAGCTCAGGAAGGGACCCTAAGAACCTATGGGAGATATGGACATGGGGGTATATCACTTCCCTGGCTCACTTCTGGGCACCAAACAGCTCCCTGCCACAGGAGAAGCACCCAGATCCTATCTGCAACCACACCACTAAGAGTCACCATGGCAGAGTGACCTTCTGCAGGTCTGACTCTGCGTCTGACAGGCCTGACCAGGCTATGGGTGCTGGAGGTCCCCAGGCTGGAGGCACTGGGTTGGCAGCAGGAGTGGCACAGCACTGGCATCATCGGGGCAAAGTGCCAGGGGACGAGGCAGCTCCAGTTCTGGGAAGGAGCGAAGGAGTTTCGGTTCAGTGGGAACAGGGAGGGATGCCAGCACCCAGGAGGTCAAAGAGCAGGACTGTGATGGTGGAGCAGTCACCAACCCAAGCAGCCACACCCAGGCACATGCCCAAGAGGCACTTCTGCCCCAGCTGAGCTGCAGAGGACCATCCAGCCCAGGAGCTTGCCCAGAAGGAGCTTCGCCATCACCATCTCCCCTGCGCTTCTGAACAAGCATCTCCTCCCTTGGGGGTTTTTGGTCCTCCCAGCCCCACTGGGCCACCCACTGGCTCCCATCTCCTGCCCCACCAACAATCACCTTGCAGGGTTTCAGCCCTTATGTGGATCCTGCTGGAAGCAGAACAGGATCCAGAAGGAACAAGTCTAACCCAGGGACACTGCAGGCCACACTGGACACAGAAGGTGGGTTCAAGGTGGGCAGGCTGGCTTGGTGCATGGACACTGTGGCGGCTGCAGCCCCTTTGTAGTTACCTGTGCCCTCCCTGGCTGTCCAGAAGCTGCTGTTGGGTACAGACAGACAGCAGGACAGGCTCCCATGGAGGACATGGGCACAGCTGGCACAGCCACTGTGGGGGTCTCCACCCCGGTTTCAATAAAGCCTCTACTCCAGCATGGGTTGTGCACATCAGCATGTGGGGCTTGGTGCTCTGCAAACTGCATGTGTGGAGGTCCAGGCTGGTTGCCACATGGGGGCTTGGGCACCCTCATGATGTCCCCTTTGCACCCTGCAGGGCAAGGCAGAGTGAGGGGCAGCTTTCTTCTAACTGTTTCAATTGTCCCCACTGATCCCACACCTGCCCGGGCAAGGTCCTGCCACCCCAGCTCAGTGATGCTGGTGGTGCTGGGGTGCTGCCGGTGGCACAGGAGGAGCCTGGGTGTGATGCCAGAGCTTCTGGTTGTGATTCCAGATCTCCTTGGTGTGATGCCAGAGCTCTTGGTGCCAAGGCACCCTCCAGCAAGGAGCTGCTGTGGTTCCCAGGAGCTCTTTTGGCTCTGAGCTGCAGATGGAGCCCAGTGAAGGCCCCAGGCAGTAACTGAGTCCTGCCTCATCTTGCATCCCTCACGTCCCACAGGGTTCCACCGCCACCTCCCCTACAGACACCCAGGGCATTTCCAGGGAAACTTGCTCCTGGTTCCCAGACTGATGCCTTTATCTCTCCTGGGACCAGGGCAGCTCCACTGCAAGCCTCAGCACCAGGACCTGAGCTTGGCCTCACTTCTCCTGCCCTCTCCCATCTGTTCTCAGGGGCCACATCTCACCCAGCTGCCCCCAGAGGTCCCAGCACTGCTCCTGCTCTCTCCACTTTGGGGTTGCCAAGCCCAGCTCAAGGCATGGCCAAATCCCAGGGTACCAAGACAGGCTTGGTCCTTACCCCACCATGGCCAGGCTGGGATTGCCCCTTGGTCCCATCGTCCATTCTACGGCTTCCCAGGCCTGAGCCCCCTGTCTCTGCACCCTTGGCTAGGAGCTGGTGCCCCTCAGCAGCCTCCAGCTCCAGAGGCCCTCTCAAGGGCCAACGTGTGGCCTCATCACCTTGGACCAGCCCCAAATGCACAGGGCAGCTTTCCCAGCTCATCCCAAGCATCCCAACTGGAGAGCACTGGGATCACCACCCTGCTGGGGTACCAACACGGCTGCTCCCCACTTCAAGCAGGGTCCTGCTCCCCCCAGGTCACTGCAACCTTGGCTGAGGTTCTACAGCCCCATGGAGCAGAGCAAGGACACCACCAACACAACCCAAGAACATGGATACCACTCAGCAGAATCCCAACACGTTGGGCCCCACAAAGCCCTCCCTTCCCAAACCACCTTGGAAGTGATCCCTTTTTAATTCCACTTCTGGTTCCTCCTCCTTTCTCCACCCCCTTAGCAACCAGCAACAAGAACCACACTCCCAAAATCCCAGCTCATCCCAGCTCTTTGGCAGCAGCTGTGGGAGCTCGGGGTGGAATTGGACAAGCTGGAGCAGATGGTTCAAAGTTTGCCTTTGAAGCAGAGTTCACAGCAGCCCCAGAGTGGTGGAGGTTGCCGTTGGCCACGCAGAAGCAGGAGGTGGTGGGATGCAGATAGAGCAGCTCCTCGCGTGAGCTGGAGGAGCCAGGCTTGGTGCCAGAGAGGCTCTGCTTTCCTGGAAGGGAGAAGACTCGTGGGTGGATGTGTTTGGAGAAGACAAACTCCACCAGCTCCAGGCCCATGGCCAAGTCTGGTGAAAGCCAAGTGGCACCAGGTGATGACAGGCAGGATGAGGAGGGCAGAAGGGCTGGCAGGGGGCTCTCAAGGTCCCAACTGCAGCTTCTCCAGGTTGAAGTTGAACAAACAGCAAGTGTGGTGGAGCCAAACCCACCCAGTGCCCATGGAGACAGGCCCAGGAGAAGCTCCTGCTCCAGCACAACCCAGCCCAGCCCAGCCCTGCAAGGACTTCTCTGGTTTTGTTCCCATGGGCACATGGATGGGTCCAGGGATGTGGCCTCCACCACATCTCTGGGCCTTGTAGGAACCTGCAGCAGCAAAGCCTACAGAAAAAACTTTTTTCCACCATGGCTTCCCCCAGGGTGGATTTCTGGTGGCACAGACACCACTGGGCAAAGACCTCGAGCCACTCATTGTCACATCTTCTCTTGGAGACATCCCAAACCCAGCTGGACATAGTGATCCTGGGCAAGCTGCTGTGGGTGACCCTGGTTTCACAGAGGGGGTGGACTGGATGATCTCCAGAGGGCCCTTCCAGCCTGCCCATGCCAGGATGGCTGCAGCTTAGAGCCTGTGTGTGTCTGAACACGGCACCTTCAGCAGGGGCAGGTCCCACACCCTCCCCATGGCCTCACTCATCGGCTGCCCGCAGAGGTTGCTTTGCTCTGCTGAGATTTCTTCCTGCAGCTGCTAGGTTCCTGCCCTGCCTGGAGGAACCTGTGGCTTCAGGGAAGAGGATCAGAGCTCAACCTGACTGCAACCAAAGTGCTCAGCAGATGTTTGCCTTTCCCATGCCAAGGCAGCGTGGAGCAGCCTGAAGGCATCAGGGCTGCCTGGTGTCTGCCAGCCCCACCTCCACCAAACACACAATCACCTGGTTGGGAGAGGCCTCCAGATCACAGAGCCACAGAACTGTTTGGGTTGGAAAAGACCTCTGAGATCAGAGTCCAACCATCAACCCAACACCACTATGGCCACTAACCATTTCTTCAATACCTCCAGGGATGGTGACTCCTCCACCTCCCTGGGCAGCCTGTTCCAATCATCAAGTCCAACCTAAGATCTCCCTGTACACAACTTATAGACCATGTCCCTAAACTCCTCATCCAGATGTCTTTTAAATATCTGCAGGGATAAGGACTCCACCACTGCCCTGGGCTGCTGAGGTCAATGCCTGATGACCCTTCCAATGAAGAAACTGTGCCTCATGTCTAACCTGAACCTCCCCTGGGACAACTTGAGACCATTTTCTCTTGTCCTATCACTTGTTCCTTGAGAGAAGAGACCGATCCCCATCCAGCTCCAAGCTCCTTTCAGGGAGTTGTAGAAAGCCAGGAGGTCCAGCTTCAGCCTCCTTTTCTCCAGGGTGAACAAGCCCAGGTCCCTCAGAACACATGAAAAACAACTTCAAAGCACCTGAAACCGAAAGCTCCAGCTCCTGAGAGCCTTATCTCTGCCAGGTGCCACCTCCCAGCCTTTCCTCCTGCTGTGAGAACAGCACTGGTGAAGTGGAGCAGCAAGGCTGCTGTACACTACTGCAACTCTAATAACGTTCCCAGGTTGACCTCATCTCACTGGCTGGGTCAGGCACAGCTTCCTTGTAGTGCCTGCCAAGGGACCTTCTTATCTCCACTCTCTGCTCCCAGCCAGCCAAGGGCGTTCACAACCCCAGCTGGGCTGCCCTTTGTCTCCCAAGAACATTCCAGGGATGAAGTCTCCTCTTTTGTCCTCTTCCCACCACTCCTGTTGTTAACCAGCTCACCACCGCCTCCCAGCTCTTTGTTCCTCCAAACAAGACTCTGTTTTATTTTCAAGTCCCAAGCTCAGGAGAAGTTCATAGAACCACAGAATCATAGAACATCAGGGGCTGGAAGGGACCTTGAAAGATCACCTGGTCCATCCCCGCTGCCAGAGAAGGATCACCTACAGCAGATCACACTGGAACACTCTTGGATGTCTCCAGAGAGGGAGACTCCACAACCTCCATGGGCAGCCTGTTTCAGTGCTCTGTCACCCTCACAGGGGGGGGAAAAAAAAAAAAAAAATCTTCCTCAGGTTCACATGGAACCTCACATGCCTCAACTTCCACCTACTGCTCCTTGTTCTGTCACCGGGCATCACTGAGAAGAGGCTGGCTCCATCCTCCTGGCACTCATCCCTTACATATTTATAAACATTAATGAGGTCACCTCTCAAGTTGAGGGTGGGAAGGAGGAAATCCACCCTCAGCACCAAGTCACCGCCCCAGGAAACCTTTGCTTGGGATGTTGTAAATAAAGGCAGCGAGCTGGGGGTGGGACCTCGCTGGGGCATGGAGACAGCCAGCACCACTCCGCCCCACGGACACCCCACTGGCCACCCCAGCTCTCCATCAAGCTTTGGAGCCTTTCATTGCCAAGCAAAACAGCACAGCTAAGGAGAGCAACTTGTGAGGGTGGTGAGATGCTGGAATGGGTGGCCCAGAGAAGTTGCAGACAGCTTCATCCCTGGAAGTGTTGAAGACCAGGCTGGACAAGGCCTTAAGAAACCTGATCTAGTGGGAGGTGTGCCAGCCCATGGGCAGTGGGGTTGGAACAGGATTATCTTGAAGGTCCCTTCCAACCCAAACCATTCCATATGCCATGACACTGGTAGTACTGGGCTCTGTGGACATCACAGATGGGAAGAGATGAGGTGAGCAGCAGAGTGGAGGTGAGAGCCCACTGGCCCCACACCTCATGGAATCCCAGACTGGTTTGGGTGGGAAGGGACTTCAGAGCTCATCCAGTCCATCCCTCTGCAGTCAGCAGGGACATTTGCAACTAGAGCAGGTTGCTGAGCCCCAATCAACCTGACCTGCAGTGGTGCCAGGGATGGGGCATGTCCCACATCTCTGGGCAGCCTGGGCCAGGCTCTCACCACCCCTCCTGTCAAACGTTTCTCTCTGCAGTCTCGATCTCCCTCTTTAAATTCAAACCATCACTCCTCGTCCTGTCACTACAGGCCCTGTTAAAAGTCTCTCCCCACCTTTCTGGATCAGCCTCCTGAAGTCCTGCAAGCCACCAGAAGGTGTCCCTGGAGGCTTGTCTCCTCCAGGCTGAACAACCTCAACTCTTCTCAGACTCACACTGGGCTGCAGGAAGCACCAAGACAAAGACTCAACTCCCACTTGCCCTTCAGGAGACCAGTGGCCAGAGCAGGGTCCCCAGTAACACGCCTCAGAGATGGGACTTTAGCATCCCCCAGCAGGTCCCTGCTCTTCCCGGGGTTGGTGTAAAGAGGAAGGTGCCCCATGGGCACCTCCTCACACTGAGCATCACCCCTGGGGCTCGGAAGTCTTAGGAAGGGCTGGAAAAGGCGTTTGCGGGAGCATCGGCCCCAGGCTTATCTCCGACTGCTCGACCCCAGCCAAGGAGATGACAGCCTGCGTGTCCTTCATCAACCCTATGGCAGGGCCCCAGCTGGGACTTGTTCAAGCAGCTGCTGGCTGGAGAGAAACCCCCGGGCTCCTCCTGGAGTCACTCTGAAGGTACAGCACCAGGAAAAGCGAGAGCTGGACAAACACAAAACCCACACAAAACAGCAGGGGAGACAACCCCTTCCCAGCCAGTGGAGACATCCCTCCAGGTAAACCCGAGCGTGGTCTGTGTCCTGCACCCAGCTTCTGACGGAACTTGGGTTTGTAGGAAGTCGATAAAAGCAAACAGCTCTCTGCTCTGAGGAGCCAGGTCACAGACCTCCTGCTCTGAAGACACACCACCCCCCACCTGGAAAGCAGGAGCCTCCAGAGCCCACAGCTCCCTGGGGAAGGCACCAATCCCACCAGGGGGTTACCAATCTGTGTGCCCACATCACCCCTCAGACTCTGACCCCACTTCCAGCCATCTCCAGCCAGGAGTTCCCATCACCCCCCAGAACAGGTTTCTCACAAGGAGCAGCCACACATGGACATCCCACCACCTCCTGCAGGTCTGAAGCTGTGTGAGATGCAGTACCTGCTCCACAGCCAGAGGTCTGGCCATCAGGAAACAGCATCAGAACCTCCAATCCTCAATCCCTGGCCACAATATATCAGCCTGGCCCCACTCTACAGCCTTACCGGTGAGCCAGAGGTGAGAAAAAGCTCAGCCACAGACTGTAGAAGGACATCTGCCTGTGAGCAACACCTCTGTGAACATCACCAACCTCCAAAAGCATTGTTCTATCTCCTCAGCTCCAGTAAACGATCACAGCTTTATTGACAGGAAAATCATTGGCTAAGATCTGGGGCAGGGACTCGAGGAGCACAGAGGTGGAGCACGTCCCCATGGTCTGGAAGGGCTTTATTGCATAGCTGTTGGCCAGAGGAGCCTGAGCAGCACCCATCCTCCCACCGAGATCCAGGCCTGAGGAGAGGAGCAGGGACCAGCACAGGCATCCATGTAAACGTCCTGGGCACAAGGCTCTCCAGTGGGACATCCTGGGCCACCTAAGACACTGCTGGAGGAGGAAGAGGTCACTTGTGCAACATCCAACACGACAGGAGCGGCCTGGGGAGGGTGAGCAAGGCCAGGCAATAACCTAGGGCTCAGCTGTTGGTGGGACTGCAATCACATGCTTGAGGGAACTCAAGGAGGAGGCATCCTCAGCAGCCATCTGCAGAAGGGATGATGGTGAGAACATCAGGGTTGCCCCCTCTGCCCCCTCCTTGGGCCTCTCCTGGCAAGGCAGTGGCAGGAGTTAGATACATTCACAGGTGAACCAAAATGAGCTTCTTCCCAACCAGAAACAGGGCCCAGTTTAAGGAGAACTGGTGCTAGGGGGAGGGGGAGTGTTTGGTTTTGAGGGAGGGGTTAGGGCTTTGGGGCAAAACATCCTCAGGCAGCCAATGGTTTTATTTCTCCTCCCCCAGTTTGACTTGAGGAGGTTCTAATTATTACCCAGTGGCTAATTGGGAATGCATCACCCCTGAGTGAGGCCAACATCCTCCTGCCACCGCTCCAACACCATGTGCAAAATCATCCTTCTCCTGCAGCATTTCTGAAGAGCAGAGCTTGGTCACAAGACATCAAACAAAACAAGGAGAGGAGATACAATTCAAAGAGCATTTTTGCCTTTACTCCTCCATGGAATCTCTCCAATTCAACTTCATCAAAGCAAGGTAAATCAAGGTTCCTTTTGTTCTTCTCTACTCTTCTTTAGAAGTTCCACAAATGATGTAGTGCAATTAGTTATCTGGTAGAAAAAAAAAAACAACCAACCAAACAATTGTCTTCTTCAGCTCAGTGGGAGGAAAGGCTGAAAACAGTTCCATGGTCTCCATAAAAACAGGGAAGAAGATCCAGGGTCTCCTAGAAAAGTCTCTTTTGTGTTGAGCACAACAGCAGCTCCTGAGCTGCCTTCAGTTGAAGAGGATGGAGTCTGGGTCCTGGTTGGCCAGTTGTGCAATGTGCTTCAGAACGTCCTTTTTGGTGATGATCCCCAGCAGCTTCCTGGGGAATGAAGACACCTTTTAGTGGATCCCCTCCCTCAGAAGGGACCTTTGCTCCTGCACAGGTTCAGCTTTAACAGAAGTGTCATCATGGATCGTAACATGATGAGATACGCTGAGACACCGCAACAGGGTTGCCCAGGGAGGTCATGGATGCCTCCTCCCTGGAGGTGTTCACAGTCAGATTGGATGAGGCCTTGAGCAACCTGGGCTAGTTGAAAGTGTCCCTCCCCGTGGCAGGGGGATTGGAACTGGATGATGCCTTCCAACCTAAACCACTCTGAGTCTGTGAATCATTGACATTCTACACAAAGTATGGTGCTCCATAGAGTCCATCAGCACTTGACACTAAAACAGGTAGGCATCCCCAAATCCCAGCATGGTGGGGGTGGGAAGAGACCTCTGGAGATCATCCAGTCCAACCCCCTGCTAAAAGCAAGGGAACCCACAGCAGCTTGCCCAGCATCACAATGTCCAGCTGGGCTTGGAAGCTCTCTAGGAAGGAGACTCCACAACCTCTCCGGGCAGTCTGCTCCAGGCCTCTGGCACCTTCACAACAAACAAGTTTCTTCTCCTGTTCAGGTGGAACCTCCTGAGTTCCAGTGTGTGCCCACTGCCCCTTGTCCTGTCCCTGGGAACCAGATAAGGAAGGCTCCAGTTGGTGCTGATGACAGGACAAGGGGTGATGGTTTGAACTCAGAGATGGAGATTCAGACTGGAGAGAAGAAAGAAATGTTGGACACTGAGAGCCTGACCCAAGTTTCCCAGAGAGGTCTGAGATGCCCCATCCCTGGCACCATTGCAGGTCAGGCTGCTTGTGGCTCTGAGCAACCTGCTCTGGCTGCAGAGGGTTGGACTGGATGAGCTTTAAGTGCCCCTTCCCAGCCAAACTATTCCATGATTCCATTCTATGCTGAGTGCTCTGTAGGTCAGAGACCTTTCTTCACCAGCAGGTGAGCAGGCTCTGCCCCAGGCCCACAAACACCTCTGAGACCCAGCAGGTTCTTACCCGTTGTGGGTGACCAAGCACTGGCGCAGCCCCAGCTTGCGGAATATGTCCACCACGATCTCCATGGGCGTTTGGTCTGTCACCGTGAAGGGACTGAGGTCCAGGATGCTCCTCAGCTTCAGCATGGAGGGGGAGCTTGGAGGCAGCGGAGGAGAGTGGTCGGTGAAATAAATAATGGAGGTGCTGACGATGCCATCCTGCTTCTTCCGGGCGTTCTCTGCAGCAACGAGCAGCTGATGAAGCATCACCACAGGCCCCAACACCATTCCCTTCTCGCTCTGCCCACACCAGGGTGGCCTTAAAGGTCCACTCCTTCCCTCCACCTGCTCTGCTCCCCAAAGTAAGCAATGACCCAAGGCTGAACATTTCATCCTGTCTTCTAATCTCTGTGGCCTCCAAAGCCTCCAACGTCTAAGGATTGGGCCCTCTACACCCTAAGGGAGGGCAGGGGGGGCCTCTGTGCTCTAAGGGAGGCTGGGAGCAGGGGGCCCTCCATGCTCTAAGGGAGGCCCAGGGTGGGCCTCCATGGCTTAAGGGTTAGGGTGGCCAAGGTTTAAGTAAGGCCAGAGTCTCCCTCAGCTGCTCTTCACATGATGTACTCTGGACACTGGAGAAGAGAAGGCTTCGAGGAGACCTTGTAGTAGCCTTCCAGTATCTGAAGGCTGGGGAGGCACTATTTACAAGGTCTTGTAATGACAGGATGAGGAGCAATGGGTTTAAACTGGCAGAGAGGAGATTTAAACTGGATGTTAGGAGGAAGTTCTTTACAGTGAGGGTGGTGAGGCACTGGAACAGGTTGCCCAGGGAGGTTGTGGATGCTCCCTCCCCCTGTGGGTGTTCAAGGCCAGGCTGGATGAGGCCTGGAGTGACCTGTACTAGTGGGAGGTGTCCCTGCCTATGGCAGGGGGTTGGAACTAGATGATCTTTGAGGCCCCTTCCAACATAAGCCATTCTATGACCCTCCAGCAGCTTTGTTTCCTGTCTCTGGCCCTGCTCCACCCCCTCCGTGTCCCTCTCGCAGCAGATGGCACTGCTGCCCAGGCGCCCTCTCACCCCTTACCAATGGAAATGATGAGGTCTCTCCTGAGGACAAAGCCAACCAGCCTCTGGGACTCCCGGGACACCACCACCGGGTAGCCACTGTAGGTGGTCTCGTTGATGATGGTCTCCACATCCTCCACGGTCATGCTGTCCTGAGTGATGACAGTCAGAGGAGGGTCGCTCCTCCGCGGCCGCATCACGTCCATGGCAAGAGTCTTGTGGGAGAACTCCTCCTTGGCCTCCAGGAAAGGGTACCCATTGAGGCGAATGTGGGCATCGTAGATCCCTTCCCTCCCGATGGCATCGGCCACCCACTTGCTGGTCATGGCTGCGGCCATCAGAGGGACAATGTACTCCAGGCCACCCGTCAGCTCAAACATGATGACCACCAGTGACACGGTCATGCGGGTCACCCCACCTGCAAGCACGACACAAGACAACAGATGACATGAACAAAAGCTTTGGGGGGCTCCAGGAGAGCTGTTCTGAGGCGCTCTACAGCTGTTCTCTGCCAGCACATCTAGAGAAGGTCCTGAGCCAACCAGTGGTTGCACTGCTGGATGCCTACATCACACTCAGCCTTGTGGTGGAAGTCAAAGATGAGCAGAACGCAACACTGAGGCCATCTATCCCTTTGTGGTAGTTTGGGGGGGGGGGGTCCCAGGTTCCCTACCCTGCAGAGCTCTGATGGATTTTCCAGCTGCCTATTCAGGAGGCTTCCTCTGAAATTCATCAAGAGGTTGGTGCTGGCAGAAGAACTCAGCACTTAATCCTGTTACAAAGCTCCCTTGAGTATCCTTTCAAGAACTTCCAAAGATCTTGAGACGCCACCAGCATCTACAGACTGGGAGAACCACAGTGGTGTTTCCCTACACCTATTCACGTGGCCAGCCAAGACCCAAACCACAGCTTGGACCTCCAAAGTCACCTTGCTTACCTAGACAAGCAGCAGCCCCAACCATGGCGTAGAGGCCAGGAGTGATGCAGTCTGCTCCTTGGCTGCACCAGCCGCTGAAGATGGCCCAGTCATGGTGGTAGAAGGCCAGCTGCTCCATGGCTACGCCCAGCAGGCGCCCAGCAATGGCACCCACTGCCATGCTGGGGATGAAGAGACCTGAGGGCACCTGTGAAAGCACACCAGTGAGCACCCTGTCCTCAGATGTTTCAGAGAACCCCCAAATCCCAGCATCGTGGGGGTGGGAAGGGACCTTTGGAGATCCTCCCTTGTTAAAGCAGGGCCACCCACAGCAGCTTGCCCAGGATCACAATGCCCAGATGGGTTTGGAAGCTCTCCAGAGGAGGCTCCACAACCTCTCTGAGCAGCCTGCTCCAGGCCTCCAGCACCATTAAATTACAGAAGTTCCTCTTCATGTTTAGATAGAACTTCTTATACAGAACTTCTTCCATTGCTTAGTCTTTGAAACCACAGCTGGGGTTCTGGGTATGGGTCTGGGCTCCCCATTCAAGAGGGACAGGGAACTGCTGGAGAGAATCCAGAGAAGGCTACAAAGATGCTGAGGGGCGTGGAGCATCTCTGTGAGGAGCAAAGGCTGAGAGCCCTGGGGCTGCTGAGCCTGGGGGAGAGCAGCCTGAGAGGGGATCTGAGCAATGCTCAGCAAGAGATAAAGGATGGGGGAGGAAGAGGATGGGGCTGAGCTCTTCTCAGTGGTGCCCAGGGACGGGACAAGGGGCAATGAGCACAAAGTGGAACCCAGGAGGTTCCATCTGAACAGGAGGAGAAAGTTCTTTGGTGTGAGGGTGCTGGAGCCCTGGAGCAGGCTGCCCAGAGAGGTNCTGGCCACAACCACCCTTCAGGTAGTTGTAGACAGCAATAAGGTCTCCCCTGAGCCTCCTCTTCACCAGGCTAAACAATCCCAGCTCCCTCAGCCTCTCCTCATAGGGCTTGTGCTCGAGGCCTCTCACCAGCCTCGTTGCCCTTCTCTGGACACGCTCAAGCACCTCAATGTCCTTCTTAAATTGAGGGGCCCAGAACTGGACACACTCCTTTCTGGGGCAGTTCTCTTACCTTCATGCCAAAAGTGAAGATGGTGATGAAGACCTTCATGAGCAGGGCCAAAGCCAGCTGCCACATGGCAGTGTAGACCCCTGGGCCAGCAGCTCTGTCTGGCAGGTCGTCCCCTTTGGTGCTGTTGAAATCATTGATGTACTCGCAGAGCTGGGAGGAGTCCAAGATGCCACAGTCATTGAAGAGCTCCGAGATGAGCTCGCTGGTGCTCATCCTGGTGTACTCGTTGGGGAAGGCCAGGATGGCTGTGATGGCTGTCACCACCAGCACCTCCAGCACCGGGTATCTGCCCAGCTTGGTGGTCTTGCGCCGCCTGCACCAGGCGATGTTGCTGCGGATGAAGAAGGCTCCCCAAAGCCCACCAAATATCCCCAAGAGGATGAAGGGCACAAGCTCCAGCAGGTGCCAGGGCATGTGGAACTCCACGTAGAAGAGGACCAGGCGACTGTTCCCAAAGGGGTTGATGGAGCGCAGGGTGAAGGCGGCCACCAGAGCCGCAAAGAAGGATCTCCAGAGCGTCTTGAGAGGAAAGTAGTAACTGACCTAAAAGGGGAACACAAAGATTGGGTCACGTTGGCACTTGTCACCCTCCTTCTTCTCCAGCCCAACACCCCAGACTTTGTTCTAAGCTCCAGAAGGGGACCATGACCAGGATGGGTCCTGGCCTGCCTATCTCCAGTGCAAGTGCCCTCTACAGTCCCTGAAGTGGAGATGACAATAGGAGCTGTCACAAAACAGCTATGAGCTCACTTCAGAGACTTGATAGCCAAGAGTGCTCTGCAAAGCCCAGAAGTGTCCAACAACAGTCTGTGCCACAGCTGCCACCACAGCCACTGCTCAGCTCAGCAGAACCAGCCCAGCCCTCCTCTGAAGCCAAGCAGTGTGATCCACCACGTTTGGATCAAGAGCACAAGGATTAGAAGCTTTATCAAACCCCTTTTCTACAGAGAAACAAGGGTTGGAGGCTCCCTGAGAACAAAAGGGGTTTGACAGAAGATCCTTGAGAAGGGGTTAGATAAAGGTCAGAAGCTCCTTAAGAAGAGGTGTGATAAAGAGGGATTAGAAGCTCCTCAAGAAGAAAAGGAGGTTGGTAAATAGGGATTGGAAACTCCCTGTGAAGGAAAGGGATTTAACAGATAGGGACTGGAAGCTCCTCAAGAAAAAAAGGNATTTAACAGATAAGGACAGTAAGCTACTCAAGAAAAAAAGGGGTTGGTAAATAGGGATTGGAAGATCCTTGTGAATGAAAGGGATTTAACAGATAGGGATTGGAAGCTCCTCAAGAAGAAAAGGGGGTTGACAGACAGAGATTGGAAGCTCATTTTGAAGGAAAGAGGCACAATGAGTCAGTCTGTCCCAGGCAGCCTGCCACAGAGCTGTCAGGAGGGAGTGGACACCTGGAAGCATGGCAGAAGCTGTGTCTGTGAGCAGTCAGCTCAGCTGAGCATGGACAAACCAAGAGGTTCACTACAAAGCTGTGGATGAAGATCATCCAAAAGACATTCCCCAGTGTGGATGAGAATTACCTGGAGCTCCAATCGGCTGTTGGGTTTCTTGGCCTTACAAACACCACCAACCAACCAAGAGGGTCTCTCCTCTCCAGACCCAAGCCATTGGGAGGGGGCTGAATTTCTAAAGCAGCAGGGTCAGCAAGGAGCCACTTGGCCCAGAGGCAAGAGAAAGTGCTGCTGTTACCTCTTCCAGGCTGAAGAGCACTCCTCCGATCGGCGCGCCGAAGGCCACAGACACACCAGCAGCTGCTGCTGCTGACAGAACCTAGGGGACAAACCAGACAGGCAGAGAGTTCCATTTCCCTTCCCAAACCTTTGCCCTTCTGCTGTTTGTCTTTACCTCAATTTGGACAGTTTTTATCTCCAGGGAGTGCAGAGTCAGCCAGGAGCTGACCTGGGTCAGACAGCAGGGCAACAAGAGTTCCTCCTTCAGGAGAAGGGCTGCCAGGAGCCACCAAAGCATTTGGGCTCACAGAATGGTTTGAGTTGGAAGGAACCTTCAAGATCACCTAGTTCCAAACTCCCTGCCATGGAGAGGGACACCTTGCACTTGACCAGGTTGCTCGGTCGCATCCAGTCTGGTCTTAACCACTTGCAGGGACAAGGTATCCACCTCTTCTCAGGGCAACCTGTTCCAGTCTCACCACCCTCAGAGTAAAGAGCTTCTTCCAAATGTCCAACCTAAATCAACCCTGTTCTAGTTTCAAACAATTGTCCCTTGTCCTATCACCACAAGCCAAGATGAGAATATGGCCTCAAGCTGCTCCAGGAGAGGTTTAGGTCGGACACGTGGAAAAATTTCTTGCCCTTGAGGGTTGTCAAGACCTGGTCCAGGCTGCTCTGGGCAGTGGTGGAGTCCCCATCCCTGGAGAGATTTCAAAGCCATGGTGGAGATGTGGTGCTGAGGGCCATGGTTTAGTGGTGACCTGGCAGTGCTGGGCTAGTGGTTGAGCTCCATGATCTGAAAGCTCTCTTCCAACCAGACCAACTCTGTCATTCCATGATTCTATGACAACCTGCACTGGGGAGGAGATGCTGTGGGGTCACTTCCTACCCAAGGTGGTGTTTGCCCCAACAAGGTGTGGTACTGAAGCACACCAAGAACATGCCAAAACAGAACAATTTACAGTCAGAGGACAGCCCCAGCCCCACCAGTGTGCCCACACCACCTCAGCAGCTTGCCCACACTTGGTGTCCCTCCATACCTCTCTGCGCTTGGCTTCATTCTTCCGGTACTTGGTGAAGAGGTGACACAAGATGTTCCCACAGCAGCAGGCAACGTGCACCAGGGGCCCCTCTTTGCCCAGGCTCAGCCCAGAGGACACTGCCAACACTAAGGTGATGGTTTTGATGATCAGGGTCCACTTGCCCAGGTAGCCTCTAATGATGAAACCACTTAAGATAGTTTTGATCTGGAAGTCAAGCAGACAAAGCTCTACAGGCTTCCAGTCAAGCCCTCATCAGAGCTCCTGCCTGGTCAGGCTGCCCTTAGCTCTCCCCCCACAGCTTTCAGAGTCCTCTCCAGCTAACAGAAGTAGAGTTGGTCAAGAGATCTTTCTGTGCAAAGATAAAAAGAGCTGTTTCAGTCCTTCCTTCAGCCACTGTCTGTGCTGAAGAACAATCTGAGGTTGGTTTTTGGAGGCTCTTATGCAAACAGTGCTTTTGAAAGGACCTTCTGCAGGAAGTTCTTTTTCAAAGGACCACATGGTCCACCAGACATGCTTCAGGAAGAGTTTGGGGGAAAAAAAAATACATTAAGGCACCATCTAAAGCCCAAGAAACAATTAGCCCCTAGCAGGAATGGATGGTGAATCCTCAACCCATCTCCCAAAGCCCAGCCCACTCCCATTCTCACTCACCTCTGGGATCCCTGAGCCGCAGGCATAAGGAGCAAAGCCCTTAACGAGCAGCACAGCAAGGAGGGAGAAGAGCAAGGCCCAGACAACGTACATGAAGTAATTGAGAATGTAGGCAAAGGCCCCCTGGAACACAGAGAAAGTGACCCAAATTGGATGATGTCAGCTGAGATCCCATCAAACCTGCACACTGAAGCAAGCAGACAGAAGTTGTGAGGGCTCCAAACCCTAAGGCGGTCAATGGTTGGAATTGATGATCCTCACAAGGTCTTTTCCAGCCAAAACAATTCTATGATTGGTTGGACAGGGCCTGGAGCAACCTGGTCTAGTGGAAGATGTCCCTGCCAATGGCCTTTGATCTTTATGCCAATGATCTTTAAAGGTCCCTTCCAACCAACCCTAACCAGTCTTGTTCTATGACAGAGCAGATAATAATAGAGAGCTACCAACAGCAGCCAGAAATGGAGAAAACTAAGCCTGAGATTTCAAGGCCAAGTGACATGTGGTGGGTTAAGAGGTACAAACCAACCCTATCTTCAAAGGTCATTACCTTAAAGAGCAAAGAAGCTACACTAGTAGATTGGTACTGGGATGAGGGATGTCACAGCCATGCAGGCAGCTCCACTGGACAGAGCCACCAGAAACACATCACTTCAGCTCGTCCAGCACTCCATTGACATGTCCATGGGCTAAATGTCCTTCAACCAGCCACTCCAGATACATGACTAAGGTACCTTTTGGTTTCTCCCATCCCCTCCAAAGACAGGGAGGCTAGAGTTAGGTGGGGGTTGGTCTCTTCTCCCAAGGAACAAGTGACAGGACAAGAGGAAACTGCCTCAGGTTGCACCAGGAGAGGTTTAAGTTGGACATGAGGAACAATTTCTTGTCCTTGAGGGCGGTCAAGGCCTGTCCTAGGCTGCCCAGGACAGTGGTGGAGTCCCCATGCCTGGAATGATTTCCAAGTTGTGGTGGAGATGTGGTGCTGAAGGACATGGTTTGGTAGTGACCTAACAATGCTGGGTTAAGGGCTGGACTCCGTGATCTGAAAAGTCTCCTCCAATCAGAATGATTCCATGATTGCATAAATAACTTGTTTGTATCTTTACACCCCTTGAAGACCACCTGGAGCTTGTCCCCATGGCACACACATCCCACAGGGGACAACACAGGCTGGGGAAATGGGACATGCAGCAGCTAAAGGTTCACATCACCTCTCCATGGCCAAGGATCAGCTGGGACCAGCTCATCCACTCGGGACACTTGTCCCTGTCTGTGAAGGTTGTGTTGGACTTCCAGCAGCAGTGCTCATGGTTGAACCAGAAGCCTGCCAAGCAGACTCCTTCCTTCAGATCAGTCATCCAGTGGGCAGAGATGTCTATCAGACCTGCCAAGGAGCCTGAGGGAAAGGAGGAGAAGAAGAAAATTCAATAATCACCTTATGGAGACCCAAACATCTGAAGGTTACACCTCCTATTCTGCAGAAAGCTTTAAAAAAAGGTCTCTTCAAGTTCATCTCTTGAAGAGCAGCTCAAGATCCAAATCATATTTCAGAGGCTGGCCAGCTGAAGTTGTGTTCAAAGCAACCCTACACTGCTGGAAATTAACTCTTCTCCGCCAGGCTGATCTGGGCCTAGAGGTGGTCTGGAAGGCAGGCAGGGTCCTGCTGGAGGACCAGACAAAATGTGCCACCAGGTTTCAGCACAAGAGCTGGAATCCAGGAGCTTCAAATAACTTGGAATTTGGAGAACACCTTCCCAACTCCCATTTTAAAAGGAAGAAGAAAAGGGAAGGGGAAGTTACAGCTGTGCCAACAGAGCCCTTCTGACTCCAAAAGAGGAACCTTCAAGCAATTTCTCATTCTGCTGCCAAGAACAAGCCAAACCCCCTCAGCTCAAGGCTGCCATCAGCTCTGCTCTCCACAGCAGCACAAAGCCCAGGAGCAGAGACCTCGGGGCTGAACAAGGTTGAGTGCAGGCTCCATAGCAACCATCAACCTTCAGCACATCTCCCAGTTAATGGGAAACTGGCAGCAGCTCTGCTCCATAAACATTAACAGAAAGAGATCTGATCTGGTCCCTCACAAGGTCTGCTCCACTGCTTTCTGCTGGGAAGAGCTGAACCCAGCCCAGTGACTTCTCCTGCATTGGGTCCAAAGTTTGGAGTGCTGAAGGCACTCAGAAAGTCTCAGCCAGTCAGCCTCTGGCAGAAGCCTGACTGCCCAGCACTAGCTCTCGTTTCAAGACATGGATTTGCTGAGTGGATCAGGAATGGGCTTGATGATGGCACTCAAAGAGTGATGGTCAGTGGCTCAATGTCTAAATGGAGACCACTGATGAGCAGTGTTCTTCAGGTGTTCCACTGCTGGTCCCCACAGGCTCGAGAGGTGCACCCATGCCAACCTCATGAAGTTCAACAAAGACAGCTGCAAGGTCCTGCAGCTGGGTCAAGGCAATGCCAAGCACAAATCCAGGCTGGGTGCAGAATGGATGGAGACCAGGGCAGAGGAGAAGGACTTGGGGCTGCTGGACATGAACTGGCATTGAGCACTCACAGCCCAAAAGCCAACCATGTCCTGGGTAAATCCCCAGCAGTGTGGGCAGCAGGTGGAGGGAGGGAGTTCTGCCTCTCTGCTGAGGTCCCACCTGCAGTGCTGGAGGCAGCTCTGGAGTCCTGTTGGACCTGTAGGAACAGGGCCAGAGGAGGCCTCAGCAATGATGGGAGAGCTGGAAGCACTCTGCTGTGAGGCCAGGCTGAGAGAGTTGGGGTTGTTCAGCCTGGAGGAGAGAAGCCTCCAGGGAGACCTTAGAGCAGCCAGGATTGGAAGAGGGCTACAAGAGAGCTACAGAGGGACTTTTGACAGAGGCATGAAGTGGCAGGACAAAGAGTGATGGCTTCAAACTGGAAGAAGCTGGACTGAGATTAGACATGAGGAAGAAATACTCCCTTGTGAGGGTGGTGAGGCACTGGAACAGGTTGCAAAGGGAAGTTGTGGAAGCTCCAAGCCTGGCAGTGTTCAAGGCCAGGTTAGACAAGGCCTTGAGCAGCCTGATCTAGTGGAAGGTGTCCCTGCCCATGGCATGAAGGTTGGAACTAGATGATCTTTGAGGTCACTCTCAACTCAGTCTGGGATTCTGTGGTGTTTGTATCTTAGTACAGTAGGGGAAAAAAGAGGAAAATCTTTCTAGCAGTGCTTGGCATTCACCTCTCCAAGGTCAACCAAGAGTGGTCAGCAAAGATGATGGACACCATGAGACTCCTCTGCCCCAGTGTTCTACTGGTTCTGCTTGGATAGATTTATCTCACAGCTTTACACCAGCAGCAGATGCAGAGTAGGATCTGGGACAGCTTTCATGCTCAGCTTTGGAGCCTCAAAGCATTTCAAAAATCATTCTCCACTGGTTGTGAAGCAGCAGCAGAGCCACAAATATCAGCCCAATCCCTCCACCCAGATCCAGGGCCTAAAGCTCCTTCTCCAGCACAACCAGGACATGGTTTCACATTGAGGTTTGCTCTTACCTGCCAACAAGCCAATGAGGAGCATCAGCAGCCAGCCAGAGAAGGCATCACTGACACTGTGGATCAGTGCCCAGGTGGACTCTTTGCTTCTACTGGTGATCTGGAGAAGGTTGTTCAAAAAGACACAACAACCTGAGTCACTGATGGACTTGGGTGTCAGTGCTCTAAGACTTGCATGGTGATGCAGTAAGGGTGGTCAGACACTGGAACAGGTTGCCCAGGGATACTGTGGATGCTCCCTCCCTGAAGGTGTTCGAGGCCAGGCTGGATGAGGCCTTCAGCCACCTGGGCTAGTGGGAGGTGTCCCTGTCCCTGGCAGGGTTGTTGGATGTCTTTAAGGTCCCTTCCAACCCAAACCATTCTATGAACCTACCAATCTAGGAGGTTAACAGAAGACAGACCCCAACATGCAAACCCACAGCTCTCAGGACATGTTCTCCTTGGAGGTGTGAGAGAAGAGGTGTCAGGCAGTGGCTGCTCTTACAGCTGCTGCAGTCAACACAGCTCTGGTCAGGAGATGGGCAGGAAGTGATCAAAGATAATTCCATCTTTCCCAGAAAAAATATTCAAGTAATGTTTCTTCCTCAGTGTCTTCTCCATAAAATCAATGTAAAATTCACCCCTTAATCTGCTGGTAGCCACCAACCACTGGAGAGAGTCCAGTGAAGGCTGTGGAGATGCTGAGGGGCCTGGAACATCTCTGTGAGGAGCAAAGGCTGAGAGCCCTGGGACTGCTGAGCCTGCAGAAGAGCAGCCTGAGAGGATCTGAGCAATGCTCAGCAAGAGCTAAAGGGTGGGGAGCAAGAGGCTGGGGTCAGACTCTTCTCAGTGGTGCCCAGGGACAGGAAAAGGGGCAATGGACACAAAGTGGAACCCAGAAGGTTCCACCTGAAGAGGAGGAGAAAGATCTTTGGTGTGAGGGTGCTGGAGCCCTGGAGCAGGCTGCCCAGAGGGATTGTGGAGCCTCCTTCTCTGGAGAGCTTCCAACCCCAGCTGGACATGGTGATGGTGGGCAAGCTGCTGTGGGTGCCCCTGCTTTAGCAGGGGATTGGACTGGATGATTCCTCAGAGGTCCTTTCCAACCCCACCATGCTGGGATTCAGGGATTCCACAATCTCCAGCTCCCACTTTGATGTCTGCAACCCAAAGCAGCTGTGGCTTGGAGCAGAGGAGGCTGACACAAGGCAGGTGGCAGTGAAATGGCCAGGTTGGCAACCAGGCTGTGCTGGTGGCACTGGGAGGAGGCACTCAGACCTATCCATGATGTCCCAGGAAGCTGAGCTCCTCAGAGGCTCTGGCAAGGAGGGCTGAAGCCTGTCAGTCCCTCTGCTGCTGACAGGAGGACAGAAGGATGACAGAGAACTATTGTGTGCCACATCAGCTGCCTCTCCCCAGGGAACCATTCCAGGGCAGCTCCATTACTCCCAGATAAAAGCCATATTGATGCAACCAAACAAAACCCACTGGAGGAGGAGCAACCAACTAAGAGCTCCTCCTTCCCCAGTGAACACTGGATGGGTTTGCTCTGGATCTGTCTTTCCAACTGCATGCTGACCACGGGTAGGAAACACAACTGGATCAGAGCAGGGTTGTGGTGGGTCCCACAGTGATTTCCTTCAGATTTCTTTTCATTGGACCAACCCTGCAGCTCTTTGGCCAGCAGGAACTTTGGCTTGGGCTAGTTTCAACCTCTTTTGCCAAAGAAAAGTGTCATCTTTTTATACAGGCACCTCTGCAGATAGCCAAGGGATTACTGATCTACAGATCATCCTCTTCCACATTGATCATTTTCCTACACAAGAATCTGTGCCTGGGGGGCAGAGATGTAAGAAGTCTTCATCCACAGATGGGAACAGGGTTTGGAGCAAGTAGTGGAGCAGGAGCCCCAAAATAGGATAGAAGCCCCTTAGTGGGGTCTGGACTTGTTCAAGTTTGGGCACTATCCTGTGTTTCACGGACTCACATCAAGCAGAGGCTGTCTTTGGTTGGGGCTGTAGGACCTGAGATGATTTGTGAGGCTCAGGAGAAAAGACTAAGAATTGAAGAACATTTTGGCAAGCGACTGGATCCGTTGAGTTCACTCACTGCCCTACAGGAGTTCTGCCAGCAAGGGTTTGTGTGAGTCAGGATCATGCTGGGGACATCAATTTGTTACTTAAAGCATCCTCTGCTTTCTAAGCAGATTCCAGAGAGCAGAAACATCCTGGGAATCACAGAATCCTCACATCCCAGCACAGTGGAGGTTGGAAGGGACCTCTGGAGATCATCCAGTCCAAACCGCCTGCCAAAGCAGGGTCACCTACAGCAGCTTACCCAGGATCACAATGACCAGGTGAGTTTGGAAGCTCTCCAGAGGAGACTCCACAACCTCCCTGTTCAGCCTGCTCCGAGCCTCCAACACCCTCACATACCAAAGAAGTTTCTCCTCCTGTTCAGGTGCAACCTCCTGGGCTCCACTTTGTGCCTCTTGCCCTTGTCCTGTCCCTGGGCATCACTGAGAAGAGCCTGGCCCCATCCTCTTGCCCCCCATACTTTATCTCTTGCTGAGCATCAATCAGATGCCTTCAGGTAGCTCTTCTGCAGGTTAAACAACTCCAGGTGCCTCAGGCTGCTTCCTCAACCATGCAGCAGTAAAAGAATCTGGCAGAGAGCTTCATCCACACCATGGTGTGAGCAGAAAACCCACCTGCTTCTTATCAATAAAGAGCATCAGGGAGGGTTAGATTCTTCCAGTACAAACCATACAACTGGCCCAGGTTGCCCAGAAAGGTGGTAGCTGCCCCATCCCTGATACCATTGCAGGTCAGGTTGTTTGTGGCTCTGAGCAACCTGCTCTAGTTGCAGATGTCCCTGCTGACTGCAGGAGGTTAGACTGCCTGAGCTTTAAGGTTTCCTTCCCATCAAAACCATTTCATGATTCCAGGAGTGCAGCTCTTTCACACAGGGTTCCACCCTCCACAAGCAGGATCGGCTTCTGTTGTGCTTGTGTCTCCAGCAGGTCTAACACACCCCATGGAAACACCACAAAGCCCTTCAAGACGTGCAGCAGAAACCCTCTGAAGCTTTGTTAACAAACAAAAGCCTCCAGAGGAGAAGCAGCAATTAAGAAATCACAGCTTAATGCTCCTCTTCCTCCAGCTAAAGATCTTCTGGAGAGGTTCTCAGCCCCATCTCCTTCCTGCTCCAGCAACCAAGACTACAATTAGANGAGGAGACTCCACAACCTCCCTGTTCAGCCTGCTCCGAGCCTCCAACACCCTCACATACCAAAGAAGTTTCTCCTCCTGTTCAGGTGCAACCTCCTGGGCTCCACTTTGTGCCTCTTGCCCTTGTCCTGTCCCTGGGCATCACTGAGAAGAGCCTGGCCCCATCCTCTTGCCCCCCATACTTTATCTCTTGCTGAGCATCAATCAGATGCCTTCAGGTAGCTCTTCTGCAGGTTAAACAACTCCAGGTGCCTCAGGCTGCTTCCTCAACCATGCAGCAGTAAAAGAATCTGGCAGAGAGCTTCATCCACACCATGGTGTGAGCAGAAAACCCACCTGCTTCTTATCAATAAAGAGCATCAGGGAGGGTTAGATTCTTCCAGTACAAACCATACAACTGGCCCATAATTTTAAGGTCCCTTCCAAGTCAACGCATGCTGTAGTCCTAATGAGCTCCAGCATGTCAAGGACTCTGCCTTTGGTGGGAGCAGTGGGAATTGTTACCTCTCTGTGCCTGTCCCGGTCCCTGGACTTCTCTCGCACCCAGTCTATGGTGTTGAAGTCTTCATAGGTGCCCACACCAGGAAGAGGCTCCTCCAGGAAGTCCATCATCGTGCTGGTGCCATTCATCCCTCCTCCATTATATGAAGAGAAGCCTGGGAAGTGAGGAAAGGGGGGAAATTGAGCAGCTTTGTGTTTTCCCTAGAAAGGGGGAAGATGCAAACAAACCCACCATCAATGCATCAGCCTTGGGGAGAAGCCACCAGTTCCAGTGGAAGCCAAGAGCTGATGAGCTGTTCCCTCAGCTAAACACCCCAAACGAGCCTCAGGGATGAGCTGGGCAGCAGCAGCTCTCCCCAGCTCCAGCAGCTCACACAGAGATGGGCTCACTCCTGGAAACAAGCACCCAGGATCAAAGGAAGTCAACCTCAGCTTCTAGATGTTCGCTCTTCCCTCCACCCAGGGCTTGCCATGGTGATGTTTTGCCATTTGAGGGGTGCAGATGAGAGAAGGAGAAGGGAAGGTGAATGTTGGAGACCCTCGGAAGTACCAAAGGAAGTTCCAGGTGGGTCTGGTGAAGATGAAGGCAAGAGGGAGGGAGATGGGAGCAGGGAGGTAGGAGAAGGTAAACATCAGAGCCACTTATCCCTGGGGGAAGGTTCAGGAGGGTCTGAAAAGCAGAAAGAGTCATCACATGGGGGCCCCACGAGGGCCCCCAACCCAAACGGGGAGCCCCGCGAGGGCCCCCAACTTGGGCTCACAACCTCCCTTCAGGTGAGGCAAAGTTGTCTCCCACTCAGGCTTCTGCCTAACCTGGTCCAGCCCACGGGAGATGATGCTAAGGGTGAATGGACATTCCCAAGGCAGGAGTTCAAACAACTGCTCTCTACCCCATCTTCTAAAAGGAAGAGAAGCAAGAGGAGCCCTGTGATGTCTTCCAAGCCCGTTTCCCAGGCTGGCATTTCCACAGCTGCCTCCTAGCAGAGAGGGAGCTGCAGGAAAACAAGATGAGTCACGTAGGCACCACTGACAGCTACCACAAAACAACCCACTTCAAAGAGGCTCCTTCCTTCAGCTGGGACAGAAAAAGGTTAACTGAAGTTCTCCAGAGATCTTCCCAAGTGGTGAGAGCACAAACCAGGAGCCTCACCTGCACAACTGGAGCTGGAAGGAAAATGGGGCAACGTGTGCTGGAAGCCTCAAGGAACCACTGTAGTTTCAACAACAGCTTTGCAGGTCTGAGGACAACAGCTTGGAAATGCACAAACTGGAGTCAACACTTCCAGAGGCTTCCCCATCCCCACTGAAAACCCCAAGTGCTGCTCAAAAAACCCATGGCTCAAAACCTCCTTGAAGAAATCAGCCTAAGAACAACAGCACCTGAGGGACCTGCAACTCCTCCTGCTCACCTCTGCACAAAGCACACCATGGGTTGGGTTTGAAGAGACCTTAGAGATCTTGGAGTCTAACCATAAACCCAGCACTGCCAGGGCACCACCAAACCTAGCCCCTCAGCACCACATCTCCAAGGCTTTGAAACCTCTTCAGAGATGGGGACTCGACCACGGCCCTGGGCAGCCTGAGACAGGCCTGGACAACCCTCAAGGGGAAGACATTGTTCCTTACATCCAATCTAAACCTCTCCTGGGGCAACTTGAGGCCATCTCCTCTTGTTCTATCCTCTGTTTCTTGGGAGAAGAGACCAACCCTCACCTGGCTCAAGCCTCCTTTCAGAGAGTTGCAGAGAGCCAGAAAGTCTCCCCTTGGCCTCCTTTTCTCCAGACTGAACAACCCCAGGTCCCTCAGCTGCTCCTCACCACCTGTCTTCTCCAGACCCTTCACCAGCTTTGCTGCCCTTCTCTGGACACACTCCAGCCCCTCAATGTCCTTCTTGGAGTGAGGACCCACAGCCTCCCAAGACCATGAGCCACTTCTGAAGCAGTTACCAGACAGAGGACAAGACAAAGCCTCAATGCAGTCAGGCACAGCTCAAACAAGTCCTATCTACAGCTCGGAGCTGCAGATCTTCCCAGCAAAAGCCACAGCTGTGGAGACTTCACACACAAGTAACAAGGTGGCTCTTCTGGGGGGAGTCTTTGAGGTGTTCCTCAGTATCTACAGAAGACCACACTGTATCTACTCTGAGAAAGAGAAGATGCACAACCCTCTCCTGCACACCCTCCTCTCAAAGCCAAGCAGCCCAGCCAGAATTGGCTTTTGTTTTCTATGGGCATGACCAACTCTTCCAAAAGGACAACATTGACTCCAGTCCCCATGCTGCAGGTCTGCACTGTTTGATTTGCTTTTGGCACACCTACCACAACCTTTCCTAAAGAGAAGCACTAAAAAAAGCAGAGTGACACCAGCCAGGAGACTCCTTGGAGATGCATTTTCTGCTACAAAATGAGATAAGGGTCACCCCCTGCTTGTCCTTCTGGAATAACTGCCCAGACCAGCTACTTTCAGCTGGCCTGGGAAGGTTCTTTCATCTCAGAGCAACACCAACAAGCCCCTGAGGGCACAAAGCCAGCACACAGCTCTGCAGGTCATCACGTCCTCAGCACCCAGAGCCCCACAGCTACCAGTCCAGACCATTCCATCCCCACCACAACCAGCAGACAGGATGGGGCTGACTCAACCTGCAGGCTCAGGATGGGTTTGGAGGCTGATCCTGCTCTCCACACACTGACCCCTACCCAGCCCAGCCTCTCCACATCAAAGCAGCAGGCTTTTTATATCACAAGACCATCACAAAATCAACTTAAATCCCAAATTTTCCAGCCACGGCAACTCCACAGCCCCCTAAGTGGCCAAACTGTCCATCTGAGAGAAGATCAGGAGAAAAGGTCCTTACATTTCTTTCCAGGAGTTATAACCAACCAGAAAACAGCTGACAGCCATTAATATTTTTTCAAGATCATCTTTCCTGCCCTGGCTCGTTGCAAATCAAGGAGGAATCAAGAAGATGGACTTGGTGTCACCTTGCCAGAGCCAAGATGATCACACAGGTCTCCCTCCCCAGCTCCTAAGGCAGGGATCTCTGGAGCAGATCTCCCCAACTCCTAAGGAACATCTCTAAAACCACTCTTCTGAGCCCGGAGGCAGGGAGTTAAACACAACCTCTGCCAGAGGAGCACAGCTTGTCAACAGATCTGCCAGGTTTCTGACCACCTCTTCTCCCAGAAATGGGTTAATGCTCCACTTGAGAGCCTGCCTGCCTCAGCAAAGCCCCAGAAGGCAGCGCTGTTAAAGTTACAAGGTCTCTCCCGTGCAGCACAGCAAAGCCACAGGGCTCCATTTCTGACCCCTCTTGCCAGCACGGGGCACCTGGAGGCATCTGAGGCGTCCAGGCGTTTGCTGGGAGCCTCAAGGAACCACTCCTGCTTACAGCATTTTTGCAGGTCTGAGGTTGGAAATGCACAAATCGGAGTCAGCACTTCCAGAGGCTTCCCTGTTCAAATATTCCCACCGGAACCCCCCAAGTGCTGCTCCAAAAATCCGACAGATCCGTGGCTTTTCTAGAGTGCCCTGCTCAAGAAATTGAGGAGGGGAAGGTGGGGGGGCGGGGAAAGAGGTTTGCAGACAAAACGCAGCAACAAACCAAAAGGCAGCATCCCGGCACCGTTACACAGCAGAAATTCTCCCCCCGCTGCTGCTCGCTCTGTCCCACCACCCCTGCCTTCGGCCCAGCCTCGGAGCCACCAGCAGCAGCCTCCATCCCGCAGCTGGACACCTTCCTCCTTGGCTCACCTCCCCTCTTCCTCCCGGGAAGGTTCTCCTCAGCCTCGCTCAGCCGCTCCTGCTCCCGCGGCAGCAGCTCCGGGCGCCCGTGAGCGGTGCCATGGCCGGGCGGTGGGGGCACGGTGGGCGCTCTTTGGCCTCACGGCAGCACTTGCTGCATCCTCTTCCTCGGGACTTGGCCAAAGAGGAGCCCGCAGCGGCAGCCAGGCCCTCCCCGTGTCGTCACCGGCACCGTCACATGAGCCAGCCCCGGGAAGGCAGGATCCGGGCGAGCGGCATGGGGAGAGCTGCGGGCACAGAGGAGCCTGTCCGTGCCCACCGAGCCTGGCTCCTGGTGAGCCCCCAGCACAGGCTGCACCCCCAAAGCTGCTGGGGGCATCTGCTCAGAGTCTTTCATTAAGCAGAAAACACCCCCCGGGACTGAACCCCAACACCCTCCTCCCGCTGAGCTGCACAGCCTGGCAACCGCGGAGCTGGAGCTGCCTGTGCCAAGGCTCCAAGATGGAGCCAGCTTGGTGCCAACGCTGCTTGCTCCGCGGCCCTGCTCCACTGTCACTTCATCCCCATAGCCCAGCGCCATAGATTCAGCAAACCCAGCACTCAATCACCTCACCCAGGCTGTCTGTGGAGGTATGCCCCAGTATGAGCATCCAGTTAGCCACGATAGGCACCCAGTTAACCCATAAGCACTCAGACACCATGGGCATCCAGCTAAATATGGGCACCCGGCTAACCACCTCAACAAGCACCCAGGTAGCCACCCTGGGCACCCGGCTAACCACCTCAACAAGCACCCAGGTAGCCACCCTGGGCACCCGGCTAACCACCTCAACAAGCACCCAGGTAGCCACCCTGGGCACCCGGCTAACCACCTCAACAAGCACCCAGGTAGCCACCCTGGGCACCCGGCTAACCACCTCAACAAGCACCCAGGTAGCCACCCTGGGCACCCGGCTAACCACCTCAACAAGCACCCAGGTAGCCACCCTGGGCACCCGGCTAACCACCTCAACAAGCACCCAGGTAGCCACCCTGGGCACCCGGCTAACCACCTCAACAAGCACCCAGGTAGCCACCCTGGGCACCCGGCTAACCACCTCAACAAGCACCCAGGTAGCCACCCTGGGCACCCGGCTAACCACCTCAACAAGCACCCAGGTAGCCACCCTGGGCACCCGGCTAACCACCTCAACAAGCACCCAGGTAGCCACCCTGGGCACCCGGCTAACCACCTCAACAAGCACCCAGGTAGCCACCCTGGGCACCCGGCTAACCACCTCAACAAGCACCCAGGTAGCCACCCTGGGCACCCGGCTAACCACCTCAACAAGCACCCAGGTAGCCACCCTGGGCACCCGGCTAACCACCTCAACAAGCACCCAGGTAGCCACCCTGGGCACCCGGCTAACCACCTCAACAAGCACCCAGGTAGCCACCCTGGGCACCCGGCTAACCACCTCAACAAGCACCCAGGTAGCCACCCTGGGCACCCGGCTAACCACCTCAACAAGCACCCAGGTAGCCACCCTGGGCACCCGGCTAACCACCTCAACAAGCACCCAGGTAGCCACCCTGGGCACCCGGCTAACCACCTCAACAAGCACCCAGGTAGCCACCCTGGGCACCCGGCTAACCACCTCAACAAGCACCCAGGTAGCCACCATGGGCACCAGGTTAACCCATGAGCATCCAGTTAACCATGAGTAACTAATTAACCACTAGCCAGCTAACCACCATGGGCACCCAGCTAACCACCATGGGCACCCAGCTAACCACCATGGGCACCCAGCTAACCACAGCAGCCTAGACAACCCCCACATGCTCAAAGGCCTGGCTGAAGCCCAGCTCCAGCTCAGAAGTACCCACACTGATGGATGGAGGTGCCAGGTCCCTTCCAACCCCCCCCCATTCCATGGCTTCTGCCACTGGTGGGTCACTCGCAGATGCACCAAAACCTCCCTTCCTTTCCCCACCCAGCTGAAATTTTTCAGGCTAAATGACTAGAAGCAGCTCTCCTGGCCCAGGGCCCTCCAGGAGGTAGGCACTGAACCACTGCCCTCCCTGCACAGGCAACTCCAGAGTCCTCTCCCCCAGCCCCCACAGCAGCACCCTTTATCTCCCCAGGCAATGCCCAGGAGAGCTCAGAGGGCTGCTGATTAAGTTCTCCTGGTTCTCACTTGATAGCTTAGCCCTCACCCATTGTCTGGCAGGGCTGAACCACTCCTCCCTGCCAAAGGCTACCTCTGCTACCAGATAGGGCTGGAGGCTGCTCCCACAACCACAAGCTCTGTCTTGATTTCAAAGAGGAAGTTGGGTGAAGAACAAAGCTAGGGGAAGACACCTCCGAGTCTTGGGCCAGTCAAACTAACCTGCCAGAGGTGCAGCAGGTGAGGGGACAATTCTGTGATTCTGTGACATCCTTTGGCCAGCAAAACAAAGGTAGGTCTCAAACCCTTCTGAGAGCAACCCCAGCGCTGACCTCACCACTAGAGCCACTGAATCCCAGGCTGGAAGGACCAAATACCATCTGCTCCAACCTTTCTTGGCAAAAGCAGGGTCTACACAAACTGGCCCAAGCACCCTGTCCAGCTGAGCCTTAGAAGTGTCCAGCATTGGGGCCTCCACCACTTCCATTCTCTAACAAATCACTCAACAGAAGCAAGCCCTCATCTAGGAGACACTTCTTGGTAGGACAACTGTCCCAACAGGTTTTGCTAAAGGAACAAGGCCTTATAAACCTTGGAGGGCTTCCAAAAAACCTCAGAAGGGCCACAGACACCCATTTAACATGGCTATTTGTGTATCCATGAAGCTCTGGACTGAATTTTCTTCAGAAGGTCTTAAGCTCCTGGGGAGTACCAGAAAGTTTTGAACAGAAAAGCAACTGGCTGAAGACAGAAGATGTTAGAGCCAAGTTCTTGTGCCCCTGGAACAAAAGAAAGGCAACAGTGGTCTGGCACTCACTGTGCTGGGCAACCAGCACCTCTTCAGCTTGCTCTGAAGGACTCCAGAGGCTACAAGAGAGAACAAACTCAACACCAAGGGAAGGCGTGGAGGAGACACCTGTAAACCACTTACATCATGCTCCAAGCCAACACAGCTGACCTAAAACCTCATCTCTCTGCAGATAACATCTACTACTCATTGCTCAACACTTAAGAGAGCAGTCAACAACCAAAAGCTGATCTTGAAATCCCTCAGACCACAAAGCAGAGGAGATTTACTGCTGGAAAAATGCCCCTTGACCCATCACGTGCAGCTCTGGGCACCTTTAGCATGGTGGCACAAGGAGGAGATGATGCCAATAAACAAGCTCTGAAGAGCACAACTGGGTGCTTAAAAAGATGATCTCAGCCTAGGAAGCCCTTGGCCAAGATGGAAAATCAATGCTCTGGCAACCATTTGGAGGAGCACTGCTAAGGCTGATTCACTGCCTGGTGGAACCTTGGACCAAAACTCAAGGAAAATCAGAAAAGCATCTGGGGAGGGATTATTAAAAAGCCAAATCTGAGGAGGCCCAAGCTTTTGAGGAGGCCCCAAGCACAGCTTAGGAGCATGGAAAAACACCAAAGCAAGGCTTACCTATCTCCTTTTACTGACAAAAATGCTGAAGTCCAAACCAGAGGAGATAAGAGCAGAGGAAGTGCTCCTCACAGGGGTGTCTCACACCACAAACAGCACAGGAGCAGGCGTGAAAAGCCACCAGAGACCACTTTGATGCAGTTTGGACTGAAGTAAGCCTGAAGCTCCCAGAACATCTCCATTTTGGCTCAAGCTCTGGGAGAGCTCCAGCTGTCAGGAAGCAGGTGTGCTCTTGCTGATACCACTCAGTGTCAGTCTAGGTCCTACATGTAGATATTGTTCAGGACAAGCATCCTGTGTTCCAGGCAAGAGAGGCCAGTGGGACCCACACAGTAAACATCACAGACACATCCAGCATCACCAAGTCCAATCTATAACCCTACTCTACAATATTCACACTAAACCGTATCCCTAAGCACCACAGAATCATACAATCAACCATGTTGGAAGAGATCTCCAAGCACATCCAGTCCAACCCAGCCCTACCCAGTCAACTAGACCATGGCACCAAGTGCCTCACCCAGGCTTTTCTTGAACATCTCCAGGGA
>WBNM01009409.1:57104-68214 GCA_013399055.1 Ramphastos sulfuratus | reverse complement strand
GGGCAAGCTGCTGTGGGTGCCCCTGTTTGAGCAGGAGGTTGGACTGGATGATCTCCAGAGGTCCTTTCCAACTGTTGCAGCCCCCCTAGCATAGGCATGGACATCATCATAAACTAGATCAGGTTGCTCAAGGTTTTGTCCAACCTGGCACATGCCAGAGACAAACATCAAGTGCCAGTGTGGCACCTGAACTGGAAAGGCAAATACAGCAGTGACAGAGTGCCAAGGAGGACAGGTTTAGTACATTGCATGGCCAAGCTCAGCCCCAGTCCTACACACACAGCCTCTGCTCCTCAGCCTGATGTGGGAATCTTTTCATTTCAGGTCCTGCATTTGGCAAACAAGAATGCCATGAAAGCTCCAGTCTGGGGGCAGAGTGGCTGGAAGCTGCCTCATGGCAAAGGACCTGGGGAGGTTTGTAAACAGCCAGCTGAAGATGAGCCAGTGTGTGCCCAGATGGCCAAGAAGGCCACCAGCATCCTGGCCTGGATAAGCAATGATGCGGCCAGAAGAAGTAATGAAGGATTGGCTCCCTGTAATGGGCACTGCTGAGGGCACACCTTGAGCCCTGGATTCAGTCTGGGGCTACTCACTCCAAGAAGGACACTGAGAGGCTGGAGTGTGTCCAGAGAAGGACAACAAAGCTGGTGAGGGGTCTTCAGAACCAGCCTGGTGAGGAGCAGCTGAGGGAACTGGAGTTGTACAGCCTAGAGAAGAGGAGACCTTCTGGCTCTCTGCAGCTCTCTGAAAGGAGGCTGGAGCCAGGTAAGGGTTGGTCTGTTCTGCCAAGGAATAAGTGACAGGACAAGAGGAAACAGCCTCAAGTTGCCCCAGGGGAGGTTTAGATTGGACATGAGGAACAATTTCTTGCCCTTGAGAGTTGTCAAGGCCTGTCCCAGGCTGCCCAGGGCAGTGGTGGAATCTCCATCCCTGAAGAGGTTTCCAAGCCATGGAAATGTGGTGCTGAGGACCATGGTTTGGGGGTGACCTGGCAGCGCCAGGTCCCTGGCTGGACTCAGTCTGCAAGGTCTCTTCCAACCAAACCATGCTGTGGTTCCATGATTCTATCTCCAGCAGACAAGAGCCCGTGGTTGCTTTTCTCTTGCACACACTCAGAGTTTCCAGTGAGAACGAGAGAGGAACCATATGTGCAGCTGAGCCTCATTGCAGGAAGGGCAGGAGCCAACCAGCACTTGCCAGCAGCAGGAATGTCCAACTCTGCAGAAAGCACTTCCCTTTGCACCCAAAAAAAAGCCACCAGCCACACAAAACAAGCCCTGGCACGGCCTAAAGTGGCAGATCCATCCCCCACCTTCAAAATGCCAAGCCCACCAGCACCCCCCTGCCCCTAGCAGCAGAGCCAGAGGACAAGCAGCAGCAGAGCCAGGACAGAGAAGGTGGGAACTCAGCTTCTCTGCGGTACTGGGAGCAGCCTCAGGGCACACAGCCTGCAGTCCCTTTTCTTACAGGAACGCTCCCTCTGCAGGCTGCTGTTACCTCCCCAGGCTGCACCTCGGGACCAAAAGCCCAGGAGGTTCTTCTCACGGGTCGCTACACACTAACCTCCCACCAGACTCCACGGTGCTTCCCTCCTGACAGCTCAGGAGCACCCTCAGGAGGTCCCCACAGCACCTACGTACCCAAAGGCTCCCGGTGCCACCAGCGCTGGCGTGAGGGAGAAGCCATCCTGCTCCTGGTCACCTCCTCACATCGCTCCCAGTCACCTCTCTCAGCCCCTGCTGGTTTCCCCCATCGCAGCCCAGCAAAGGGAAGCACCAAAGCCAAACCCAGCAGGGTCGGCCTGGTGACGCCTGGAAGTGACTCAAATGACAGCCCTGGTCACCAGGGCACCCGAGCACGCCGCTGCCACCCAGCGCTGCCAACCCGGCTGCAGTGCAAGGCTATGCTCCCCGTGCTGGGCTTCGGTATCACCACTGCCCCCAGTGAACCAGGCTCACTGCAGCGCCCAGCCAGTGCAACCATGGCAACAGCACCAGCAGCCCTCCTGCAGCCAGAGGAGCAGGACTAGAGGGACACACTGCAGCCCTCGTGAACACTGGTGAGCTCCAAGCCTCAGTGAGCTCTGAGTCCCCCATCCTGGTGAACTCCAAGCACCAGCGAGCTCTGAGCCATCACGCCGGTGAGCTCCAAGCACCAGCAAGCTGAGCCATCACACCAGTGAGCTCCAAGCACCAGCGAGCTCTGAGCCATCACACCAGTGAGCTCCAAGCACCAGCGAGCTCTGAGCCATCACACCAGTGAGCTCCAAGCACCAGCGAGCTCTGAGCCACCACACCAGTGAGCTTCAAGCCCCAGCAAGCTCTGAGCCATCACACTAGTGAGCTCCAAGCACCAGCAAGCTCTGAGCCACCACACCAGTGAGCTTCAAGACCCAGCAAGCTCCAAGACTCAACCCCAGTGAGCTCCAAGCCCCCAGCAAGCTCTGGCCACAAGCCTTGGGTGCAATGTTAGTTGTGTTTGTGGGAGGTTCTCCTCCCACACTGCTCTGCCCTGGGCAGGCTACAGCTGGAATATGGGGTTCGGTTCTGGGCTTCCCAGTTCAAAAGGAGGGAACTACTGGAGAGAGCCCAGGGGAGGCTGGGAAGATGCTGAGGGGGCTGGAACATCCCTGTGAGAAGCAAGGCTGAGAGCCCTGGGGCTGCTGAGCCTGGAGGAAAGCAGCCTGAGAGGGGACTTGCTTAGTGCTCAGCAAGAACTAAAGGGTGGGGGACAAGAGGATGGGTCAGAGTCTTCTCAGTGGTGTACAAGGACACAGCAAGGGACAATAGGCACAAAGTGGAACCCAGGAGGTTCCACCTGAACAGAAGGAGAAAGTTCATTGTTGAGAGAGTGCAGGAGGCCTGGAGCAGGCTGCCCAGAAAGGTTGTGGAGTCTCCTTCTCTGGAGAGTTTCCAACCCCAGCTGGACATTGTGATCCTGGATAAGCTGCTGTGGGTGCCCGTGCATGAGGAGGGAGTTTGACTGGATGATCTCCAGAGGTCCCTCCCAACCCCCACCAGGCTGGGACTTTGTTTCATGAGGCCAGGGCTGTGGAGCCAGGACGGTCTAGAACAAGAGATGGGTTGAGAGAAGCTGGGAAACCCACCCAAGCAGCTGGACACAGACTGGATTGCTTTGGGGCTCAGCTGAGGTTCTTCTGTTGTCCTCTGACATGTTGTCATGGAGGGCTCAGGGAGAAGACACTTCATGCTTTGCTCAAACACCCTCCAGCAAGGTGACACTTGCAGTGCTCCAGGCCTCCCTGACACTTCTGTCCATGGGGCTGACACACAGTCACTGCTGCCACCCCAGGATGCTCACAGAGGGACGGACACACAGACAGCCTGCAGGGATGTCCTCAAGCCCAGGTCAGTGCCTCCTCTTCCTCAGTAACTCAGCATTCCACTCAGCCCAGCAGGGTGAGATCTCAGCTGATCTCACCCTCAGCTGACAAGCAACCATACTCAGATGAGCAACCAAAGCCTTATTTCTGGGAGTGGCATTGATCAAACACGCCCCAAAAAGCCATCTCCAGAAGAAAGAGGTCCCAGGACTTTATTTATTAGATTAAAAACCTCTCACAGTCACCCAGCACCAAGTCAAGAAATGTTTTGCTGCTGCAGATGCTTCAGGTGAGTCAAAGCACTCAGTGATGTTGAGTTGCTTTAGTGGGGTTCAACAGGACAAGAAGTTGGTGTCAGAGTTGGTGACAGAATCATGGAATGGTTTGGGGTTGGAAGAGACCTTGAGATCATGGAGTCCAATCACTAACCCAGCACTGACAGGGCACCACCAAGCCATGGCCCTCAGCACCACATCTCCATGGCTTTGAAACCCCTCCAGGGATGGGGACTCCACCACTGCCCTGGGCAGCCTGGGACAGGCCTTGACAACTCTCAAGGGCAAGAAATTGTTCTTCATGTCCAACCTATACCTCCCCTGGGGCAACTTGAGGCCATTTCCTCTTGTCCTGTCACTTATTCCTTGGCAGAACAGACCAACCCCCGCCTGGCTTGAGTCTCCTTTCAGAGAGCAGCAGAGAGCCAGAAGGTCTCCTCTCAGCCTCCTTTCCTCCAGGATGAACACCCCCAGCTCCCTCAGCTTTTCCTCACCAGCCCTTCTCCAGACCCTTCAGCAGCTTCATTGCCCTTCTCTGGACCCTCTCCAGCCCCACAATATTCTTCATGAAGGGCCCAGGCCTCAAGGTGTGGCCTCAGCAGTGCCCAGCACAGGGGCATGATCACTTCCCTACTCCTGCTAGCCACACCACTGCTGATCTGGGCCAGGGTGCTGGTGTCCTTCTTATCCACCTAGGCACACATTGGCTCAGCTTCTGTCAACCAACACTCTCAGATCCTTTGCCATGGGGCAGTTTCCAGCCACTCTGCCCCAGTTCTGGAGCATTGCCTCCTTCAGATCTGATGCAGAAAGCTTCTGCCTACAACCCTGTGGGACAAGGAAAACCCAACCAAGCACCAGGACAAGATCACCTCCCACCAAACACCACTTTCTTCTCATCCTTTTTTTTTTCCCTGAAGGATCCTCATGGCTACACCCCCAAGACTTCAGTAATTTCATCTCAGAGTTCAGTTTCATGTCAAGCTTGAAGCGAGGTCCAGCTGGACACTCATCGCCTTGTAATCTAAGTGCCAGGTACTTTGTCTCTCCTCCAGCACAGCACCTTCACTTCTCTGTTTGCTTTTGAAACACTTGAGAGCACTCCCTGAAATCCAAGCAGCTTGACCTGGTATCACACTTTGACTTATTTTGGAGAGATGGCAGCTCTGCTTCTTGCTTGACAAGGTAGAAGGCACCCAAATCACCAAAATCCAGGCTCCAGAGGACTTAAGGGGGATTTCCTGAGGCACAAGGAGAACACAAAACCCCCAAACTGCACAAAATCCAGGCTGAGCAAAGCCTCCAGAAAAGCTCACAATGGATAAGGGGTCATGAGAGGAGAACAGAGCCCTGGTAGGAAGGGTCACTGAACTTCCCCAGGGATTGGGGTTGCTTAGCCTGGAGAAGAGAAAGCTCCAGGGAGACCTTCTGGTGGCCTTCCAGTGCTTAGAGAGGCTGATCAGAATGCTGGGGATAGACTTTTGAGCAGGGCCTGTGGTGACAGGACAAAGGGTGATGGTTTGAACTAGAAGAGGGATGTTCAGACTGGAGAGGAGGGAGAAATATTTCAGACTGAGCGTGGTGAGAGCCTGGCCCAGGTTGCCCAGAGAGGTGGGAGATGCCCCATGCCTGGCACCATTGCAGGTCAGGTTGCTTGTGGGTTTGAGTAACCTGTTCTAGTTGCAGATGTCCCTGCTGACTGCAGGGGAAGTGGCTTAGAAGACCTTTAAAGGTCCCTTCCAACCCAAACCATTCTGTGATTCGTTCTAAAAGCCACATTTTGGAAGCCCACCAGGTCCACAACCCCTCACAGTGAGCCAGGAGCAGCTGGCAGACAACCAGCAATGCTGACTGGCTGAAGCAGCTCTGGGGACTCATTGAATTTCTGCAGAGGGTTCTGCCTCCTGCAAAACCAGGACACACATTCAATAGCTCATCTTCCACCCAGGAGCTGCAAGTTTTTAGTGTCCAAATGTCCTGTAGTTACCCACAAGGCCAATGTCCTCAAAGGACAAAGACATTTCCTCATCCTGTCTGGGAAAAGTGACAGTTGGCTGGGGACTGAAGCAGCTACAGCCCCTGAAATAAGCAGCCTGACCCTCTCCTGACCCTCTAGATGGGTTCTGAGGAACAATAAATTAGACTCATAGAATCATTTTGGTTAGAAGAGGTCTTTAAGCTCATGGAGTCCAATCATGAACCCAGCACTGCCAGGGCACCACCAAACCAAATTGTTCCTCATGTCCAACCTAAATCTCCCCTGCAGCAACTTGAGGCTGTTTTCTCTTGTCCTGTCACTCGTTCCTTGGGAGTAGAGACCAACCCCCACCTGGCTCCAACCTCCTTTCAGGGAGTTGTAGAGAGCAGTGAGGTCTCCCCTGAGCGTCCTTTTCTCCAGACTAAACAACCCCAGTTCCATCAGCTGCTCCTCACCAGACTTCACAAGAACCTTCACCAGTTTTGTAACCCTTCTCTGGATCCTCTCCAGTCCTTCAACATCCTCCTGGCCCAAAACTGACTCTAGGATTTGAGGGGTGGCCTCACCAGCACCAAGAAGCCACAGGTGAGCCTGGAGAGTCCATGAGACTACAGCCAGCAGCTGGATCCAAGGGAAGGATCCCACCACTCACAGACACATCCTGAAAAATGCTATTCCCAGGACAGGAGAGCAAACCTGTGTCCATCACCCTGCACCTGCCACCCTCACACCACACCCAGGCCCTGCAGCACAACTCTGGGAGATGCAGGAGATGCTTCCAGGTGTCTCAGCAGCACCGAGGCACTGCCCTGGTTCTGCGACCCCTCTGCTGAACCCTGCACACGTAGCAGCCACTGCTGCCAAGCCAGGAGCTCAACCCATGGCCCCTCCTGCCAAACCAGTTGATCATGAAGGGCAGCTCTTCATCCAGAAAGCATCTCCAGCTGCTAATTGCACGCTGCAACGTGACAATTGCCCAAGCAGCCTTCGGCCTCGTCAAGACAAGGAGGGCCAGGAGAACAACGTGTCATTAACAGCCACTTCCTGAAGCCCTGGTGTCACAGCCACCTTTCCTACTCCAGGGCCTGTCATTTGGGAAAGCAAACCAGATTAAACACGAGTGGGACAAAACTATGATGGAGAATGAACAAGGGAAGCTCTGAGATGAAAAGAAAAATCTTTCTCCACAGTGTCACCCAGCCCTGAGAGGCCACAGCGCTGCCAAGAGCAAATGGCAGCAGAAAACAGCAGCTCTGCTGCATGTGAGGGACTCAAGAGAAATGAAAAGCGTGGCACAACCCCTCCCAGGAGCCTCCCACAAAGCACAGAGGAGAAAAGCAAAACCAGCTTTGGTATTTCAGTGCCTGTGGGGGTTTTCTAGCTCTCTGGTAGCCAAAAATCTCGACCTATAAGTCCACGGGAAGAGCGAAGGGAATTTCTGTTGTGATTTCCTTCTGTGTGCAACAAGCAGAGGAGTGAGAAGGTGCAGGGATAACCCCATCAAACAAACCACCTCTGTTTGAGAGTTGCTCTCAAACCATTAAACTCCTGGAGTTACTAGAGAATAACCCTTAGTGACAACACCACAACATCCTGGGCAAGCCAAACCCAAACCTCCACCAATATTTTGGGGTAACCACTTTAAGGGCACCCAGCACAGAGCTTCACCTGTCACCACACAGAGGGTGGATGCCATTCCAGGAAGGAGCAGCTCAGCAAGGCTCCAGCTCAGGCCAGTATGGAGCTGATTTGGTTGCTGCCTCCCAAAAAACGACAAACAATTCTCTATTTTAGACAACAATGATTTCAAAACAAAGCCAGCCCTGTTCTCATGTTCTCCTGGGAACAAAAGGAGTCAGGGGCACAGCAGAGCCTGTCAGCCACTGGTCCCTGCTGCCTCTCAGATGCTGGTGCTCATAGGAGCCCAGAAAAGGATGAAGTTTGCCTTCCACCAACACCTGCCCTGCACAGGTGCCAAGAGCTAAATCATTCCTTGTGTTCTGGCTGCAAAATAATCACGGTCCAACCTTAGGGATTAACCAAAGTTTTAAAACTTGGATAGATAGCAGCTCCCGACCCCCAGAAGTTGGTCTTACATACACGGTATTAAGAGATTCCTGAACTCCAGTGCCCTATTTCTCCCCTCATCCACTCCTGGAAGCTCCTTCTAATGGGAATTTTCCTCGACCAGCCACACAAACTGAGAAGGACACCAGCTCTTGCCCACAGGCAGTCCAGGCAAACAGTTCTCTGCCCTCAGTGCCCCCCCAAGAAGGTCAATCTGGATTAGGAGAGGATCATTTACCCATCCAACAAGCGGCATCGGTACCTTCTCCCAAGGCTCGGCTGCTCCTGCCCGACCTCTGCTGCTTCTGTGAGCTGTTGGAAGAGAAAGACTTGTTCAGGAGAGACAACGCGGCCAGTGCTACACAGTGCTGACCTGGGGGTGAATATCGGCCCCATAAATGACAGCAAGGCCACGGAGAACAGCCCGGCACAGCCCGGGGCGCCGGGAACTTGCCCATTTCATGACTGTCTACCACCTCCAGGTAGCCTTAACCCACCCCAGGCCACAGGCACAACACGGGGGAAGAAGCAGCGACCACAGGCTCAGCCCCGCAAATCCTCCACTTCCACCCAAACTCCTCAGCCCCGGGACTCTCCAGGCCTGCCTTGGGTGGCTCTCCCGGGTCTATCCCGGGTCTCCCCCTCCCTCGGGCCTCTCCCGGCTCCGCTGTCTCACCCCGGTCCCGCCGCTGAGGCCGAGGGCGAGCCCGGCCCGGGCCGCTTCTGCCGCGGCACCTGCGCGAGCGGCGGCTCCGCCCCAAGGAGGCAGGGCGCGAGGGGGGCGGGGCCTGCGCCGCTACCAGTAGCTACTTACGCATGCGTACTGCGGGCAGGTGAAGCACAGACACGCCACTCCGGCGCCATCTTGGGTATGGGCATCAGGCTCTTAAAGCGGTACTCACCTCGTTCTGCAACGCGAAGTCGGGAGGAAACGAAGGCGGGGAAAGTGAGTGCGGAGAGGCCCTGAGGGAGGGCAGAGTCAATTATACCACCTTGGCCTGGACCTGCGTCCCCTGTATGGCAAAGTTCCTACCGCAAACCTTCCCACGACTGACGATCCCCATCAGAAATTCTGCATCACTGACCCCCCCTCCCCGTCACTGACTCCCCCTATCTGACCCCCGGTACTGAATTACAGAATCCCCATTGTTGGCCTCTTTATCAGATACACCCCAACATTGACCCACACACACTTATCTCTGACTCCCCCTTCCTCATCGCTTAACCCCACCTCTTACTCCCCTCAATCACTGGCACCTCCATCACAGACTCTCTCCCACTGCTGACTTTCCAGCAGAGACCCCCTCTATCACTGACCCCCCCCCATCCCTGGCCCCCCCCCCCCCACCCCCTCCCTCCCCCTCCCCATCCCGCCCCCCCCCGCCCCCCCCCCCCACCCCCTCCCTCCCCCTCCCCATCCCGCCCCCCCCCGCCCCCCCCCCCCACCCCCTCCCTCCCCCTCCCCATCCCGCCCCCCCCCGCCCCCCCCCCCCACCCCCTCCCTCCCCCTCCCCATCCCGCCCCCCCCCGCCCCCCCCATCGCTGGTCCCCATCACTCAATCCCATATCTGACCCTCTCGATCGCGACTCACCCCGCTACCGCGGACCACCGCTGCAGGCAGTACCAGATGGTGACACTAGAGGGCAGCAGCGGCGCGGACAGGAGGCTGGCAGCAGCCAGCAGCACCGCACCGGAGCTCCTCGGTTATCCCTCGGTGTCATTTCCTCCTCTCGCCACGGAGACCGTTCAAAATCTGGCTGGTTTCTCCCCCGGGCCTGGAAGTGTAGCCAGGGAGACAATCCAAAAGAACACATAGTGGGGTGATGCTGCTGAAAGTAGAGCAAAAACCTGTCATGTTCCCATCCAGCGGCCAGCAGAAGATGGCAAGAAGACAAGGGTGGGATGCAAGCCTCCGGCTCTTCTCTCATCGGGCTGCGGACTCTGCAGCCTCCCACCTCCTCCTAGGATGGAGAAGCTGCATAAATGCATTTGGTCCCCAGAGGAACATCTCCTCAGATGGCTCCTGGGAAGGTGTCCTTCATGAAAAGGCACTCTGGTACCCTCAGGTCTCCCATGTCCTGCCAGGAGAGGTAGCACAGAGAGGGAATGTCATAGTGGGGCTGCCAGTGCTCTGTTTTCAGGACATGGGAGAAGAAACACTTCAGTCTCACCCTAACAGCAACCTGAGAAGGTAGCATTAGCACCCTGCCAAGTGAGTGAAGGTCCTTTAGCAGAGGAAGACCCTGCCACAAGTCTTGGTGAGATGAATCCTGGCTTCACCATCACTTTCCTGGGAGCAGGAGCTGCTGGATTTGTCCCTGCACCTTCCCCCTCCACCATGCTCAGGCTGTTGGGGCTGACGGAGAGGAGCAGGCAAGCAGCAGATCCCTCTCCACGGGCAACAGGAACACATCCTCTGCCAGGAGTCCCAGCACACACAGTGGATTTCTTCTGCCCCTTTTGGAGGTTTGGTGCCTTCCTCATCCTCTTCTGCCCCAAGTTACCATCCCCAGGTCTTGGGGAAACAGTAGCATCCTGCAGAGGAGGTCCTTGCCTTCGGCACCTTGCAGCCAGCTCCCACGGGACTGCCAGCTCCACCATTTCCCCATCAGAAGAACTTCTCATTTCTCAAAAATCAGCTTTATTTCCCTGTTTGCATGGCAAGAGGCTGGGAAGAACCCAAAATAACCAGGACAGGGAGGTGCAACATGGGAACCTCAGCAGAAGACTTTCTGTGAGGCATTGGTTGATGATCTGAAAGACCTCTTCCAACCTAAATGATTCTGTGATTCTGTGATGTGGGAAGGAGGACAGGGCTGTGGGACTGAGGAAGAGAAAGAAATAGAAAGCTCTGCTCCACTCCACTGCTGTCCTGCTTTGAGCAGGAGGACCTTCAGGAAGAGCAACCCAGACCTGGAGGCAATTGCAGACACTCCAAGGGCAGAGTTCCAGGAGCAGGAAGCAGACCCCATCCCTGATTTCCTGCCCATTGTTTTCTGCTCCACTTGTCCAGGAGCTTCACTAGCAGAAGGAAAAAAACTCCCCCTGCTGAATGGGAAAGTCAGGCCCAGGGATGTGGGGACATCCCTGCTGGTCCCCAGTGCTGGAAGCTGCTGGGCTCAGGGAAACAGGAAGCCCTGAAATAGCAGAAGCTGGAAACACGTGGCCAGGGGGGAGAAGTCAACCATGGAATCCTTTTGGTTGGAAGAGGCCTTCAGGATGATCGAGTCCAACCACTAATCCAGCATTGCCAAGTCACCACTAAACCCTATCCCTTGGCATTACATCTCTACAGGTCCGAAAACCCTCCAGGGATGGGGACTCCAGCACTGTTCTGTGCTCTCCAGATGAGATGCCAGATCTAGGGTGGTCCAGAACATGGCAGTGATGAGTCCTGGAGCACCCAGTGCTTTGGACTGGGGTCTTCTGGGATGGGAAGATGAGGA
>WBNM01009409.1:1369-57009 GCA_013399055.1 Ramphastos sulfuratus | reverse complement strand
CCCCCCCAATACTGACTTCTCCCCAACACTGATTCTCATACCCCATCATTGACTCGCCCATAGCTGACCCCACCATCACAGACACCACCACCCCCATTACTCAACCCCATTTCTGACGTCCTCAATCGCCGACACCCACCCACCCCCCGCCCCCCCCATCGCTGGTCCCCATCACTCAATCCCATATCTGACCCTCTCGATCGCGACTCACCCCGCTACCGCGGACCACCGCTGCAGGCAGTACCAGATGGTGACACTAGAGGGCAGCAGCGGCGCGGACAGGAGGCTGGCAGCAGCCAGCAGCACCGCACCGGAGCTCCTCGGTTATCCCTCGGTGTCATTTCCTCCTCTCGCCACGGAGACCGTTCAAAATCTGGCTGGTTTCTCCCCCGGGCCTGGAAGTGTAGCCAGGGAGACAATCCAAAAGAACACATAGTGGGGTGATGCTGCTGAAAGTAGAGCAAAAACCTGTCATGTTCCCATCCAGCGGCCAGCAGAAGATGGCAAGAAGACAAGGGTGGGATGCAAGCCTCCGGCTCTTCTCTCATCGGGCTGCGGACTCTGCAGCCTCCCACCTCCTCCTAGGATGGAGAAGCTGCATAAATGCATTTGGTCCCCAGAGGAACATCTCCTCAGATGGCTCCTGGGAAGGTGTCCTTCATGAAAAGGCACTCTGGTACCCTCAGGTCTCCCATGTCCTGCCAGGAGAGGTAGCACAGAGAGGGAATGTCATAGTGGGGCTGCCAGTGCTCTGTTTTCAGGACATGGGAGAAGAAACACTTCAGTCTCACCCTAACAGCAACCTGAGAAGGTAGCATTAGCACCCTGCCAAGTGAGTGAAGGTCCTTTAGCAGAGGAAGACCCTGCCACAAGTCTTGGTGAGATGAATCCTGGCTTCACCATCACTTTCCTGGGAGCAGGAGCTGCTGGATTTGTCCCTGCACCTTCCCCCTCCACCATGCTCAGGCTGTTGGGGCTGACGGAGAGGAGCAGGCAAGCAGCAGATCCCTCTCCACGGGCAACAGGAACACATCCTCTGCCAGGAGTCCCAGCACACACAGTGGATTTCTTCTGCCCCTTTTGGAGGTTTGGTGCCTTCCTCATCCTCTTCTGCCCCAAGTTACCATCCCCAGGTCTTGGGGAAACAGTAGCATCCTGCAGAGGAGGTCCTTGCCTTCGGCACCTTGCAGCCAGCTCCCACGGGACTGCCAGCTCCACCATTTCCCCATCAGAAGAACTTCTCATTTCTCAAAAATCAGCTTTATTTCCCTGTTTGCATGGCAAGAGGCTGGGAAGAACCCAAAATAACCAGGACAGGGAGGTGCAACATGGGAACCTCAGCAGAAGACTTTCTGTGAGGCATTGGTTGATGATCTGAAAGACCTCTTCCAACCTAAATGATTCTGTGATTCTGTGATGTGGGAAGGAGGACAGGGCTGTGGGACTGAGGAAGAGAAAGAAATAGAAAGCTCTGCTCCACTCCACTGCTGTCCTGCTTTGAGCAGGAGGACCTTCAGGAAGAGCAACCCAGACCTGGAGGCAATTGCAGACACTCCAAGGGCAGAGTTCCAGGAGCAGGAAGCAGACCCCATCCCTGATTTCCTGCCCATTGTTTTCTGCTCCACTTGTCCAGGAGCTTCACTAGCAGAAGGAAAAAAACTCCCCCTGCTGAATGGGAAAGTCAGGCCCAGGGATGTGGGGACATCCCTGCTGGTCCCCAGTGCTGGAAGCTGCTGGGCTCAGGGAAACAGGAAGCCCTGAAATAGCAGAAGCTGGAAACACGTGGCCAGGGGGGAGAAGTCAACCATGGAATCCTTTTGGTTGGAAGAGGCCTTCAGGATGATCGAGTCCAACCACTAATCCAGCATTGCCAAGTCACCACTAAACCCTATCCCTTGGCATTACATCTCTACAGGTCCGAAAACCCTCCAGGGATGGGGACTCCAGCACTGTTCTGTGCTCTCCAGATGAGATGCCAGATCTAGGGTGGTCCAGAACATGGCAGTGATGAGTCCTGGAGCACCCAGTGCTTTGGACTGGGGTCTTCTGGGATGGGAAGATGAGGAAACTGTAGTGAGAGAGGCAAGAGCAGCAGAACCATCACCAAGGGGCCAACTAGGGATTGCAGACAAGGTGGAAGAATGATGGGTACTCCCCCTTCTGCTTCTCTGTTGCTGTGATAGGACAAGAAGAGATGACTCAAGTTGCCCCAGGGGAGGTTTAGTTTGGACATGAGGAACAATTTCTTACCCTTGAGGGTTGTCAAGGCCTGTCCCAGGCTGCCCAGGGTAGTGGTAGAGTCCCTATCCCTGAACCACATCAAAGCTGTATTGATGTGGTGCTGAGGGCCATGGTTTGGTGGTGAGTTAACTGTTGGACTTAATGGTATGAAAGCTCCTCCAGCCTTAAGTATGCTGAGATTCCATAACTCCATCGTTTCACAACTCCACGACAGCCCCCACACAAAGAGAGGAGCAAGGAACACACCCCCAGAATGCAAAAATCAGAGTAAAATGGGGAAAGGGCTGAACTTTAAAACCCAACCATACTCCATGGTGGCAGAACACCAGGGACACAGGAGGCAGGGAGAGTGCAGCTGGGCATCGTGGGGACCAACCCAGGAAGAATTTTAAGGCTAAAAAAGGCCATTTCAGGTCTAAAATTCCCTGCATGACCCAAGTGTGAGCCACCCGGTGCCAAGAATCAGGAGGATTAGGTCCAGGAGGCTTCTCTGCAGGCTTAGCCCCTGCTGGAATGTGGGTAGGAGAGGGGGTGCAGGGTTGGACCCTGCTGGTATCGGATTAATTAGGTTAATTAGGAGGTTAATGCTGGCTAGGCTGGCAGGGAGCCCCAGTCTGGATCCATCACATTCCTCTGGTCCCATCAAGGTCAACTCAGTCTGAGCACATCTCAGTGATATCAGCCAGAGGGCCTGGGGATGGGAATAGGATGGGGTCAAAGTGGGATACAAATGGGATAGGAATGGGGTGGAAATGGAAGTGAGATGGAAATGGGACAAAAATGCAATAGAAGTGGCCTCACAGTCCAGGGTTCCCAAGGTATCTTCTAGTGAGACAGACAGGGAGCTCCTAACAAAGCAAGGGGAGAGGTGGGCAGGAGAGAGCCTACAGAGAGCAGCCAAAAAAGAGACTCTTCTTCTGTATTGTCCCCGGTGGTGCTCTGAAGGAGATGCCACCAGCCGCAGCGTGTGAGGCTCATCAGCTCCCGTGGCCGGCAGCCAGCCCCTGTCCGAGTGGAGCAGAACAATCCCGGGAAGTGACCCGGGGGGACGAGGGGACAGGATGGCTGCTGGCTGCCACCACCACATTGTCTCTTTGGATACCTGGGGGATGAAGTCAGAGGAGGAGCACGGGGTGGGGGTTGAGCAGGGAGCAGTAGCCAAGGGAAAGAGATGCAAGGTGTCTCCCGAAGGGGCAACCAAATCGATCTCCAGCTGGGAGAAACCTCAGCGAGCACCTGGAGGAGCTTAGAGTCAGAGAGCTGTTGTGGTTGGAGAAGACCTTTGGAGGAGAAATGTGACAGACAATGAAAGCTGTGTCTGGCCTCACGCAGCTCCTGTCCCAAGTCAGAAGTTCCTACTTCTCCTTTCCCATAAATGTGGAAAGATCCCCCACAAACGTGTGAGAGGGCTTGGCAGGGGAGAAAGGCACCAGCAGGCAGCATCACCAGAGTTAGCTCCAAAAATAGCCCCAGGTTCTTGCATCACCGTGGCCGAACTGTCTGGGCAGCTGGGGACTTCCCCCTTCGGAGGGACATGGTTCCAAGCCCTGAGCACCACTACATAAGTGTTCTCCTGGGCTGCTGGAGGAGAAAGCACCAACTGGAGCTGGGCTGGAGAGGACCAGGAAGCCACAGGTACATGGGGATGAAGGAGAACTTTCAGTGGGACTGCTGCAGTTAGATACTGAGTCCTCCTTGCTGTGAGGTTTGGAGCTCAGCAAGAGCAGCATCTCTGTGCAGTCGTGGGTGGTGGAGAAATCTCTCACCTCACATGCCTTTCCCAGGGCTGATGGTGTTAGAGGGGTATGAGTAAGGAAACTGAACCTCTAATTTCTTTAGAGAAGCTTTAGTGACTCTTTTTAACCCCACTGAAGCTGGGGAAATCCCTTCAGATAGAAGCAGCCTCATCAAGGAACACAAAGCCTGCGTGACCTGAGGGAGCATGCCCAGCTCCACCACCATCCATGGTGACATCTGCATCCCTGCCCTGCCTCCTGATGAGCCCTGAAGGATGTCTCCATCCAGCCAAAGGCATCTCATCTGTTCCTCCTGGGGAGGCACAGGCAATACAGGCCCAGAGACAGTCCCTGTGGTGGTGGCCATCAGGGAGGCTCCTGACTGCAGTGAGGCAGAGAGGTGGCTGCCAGCCAGCCCCTTCATGGCTATGGGCCACCTCTGTTCCATCTGCCACCTCCATGCCCCCAACCTGGCTGTTCATGTCCCCAGATGCTCCTCTGGCATCACAGCTGCCCCCAGCCTGGAGGAGGGGGCTTACCGAAGACCCTGTAAAAGAGCAGATGGGACCCGTTGTGGCAGCTCAGGCGGGACATAAGCATGGTAGGCTGCAGAAAGGCTGCTTTGCAGCTGGGCTGGAAGGAAAAGGTGCAGGCTGGAGGCGCTGGCAGTTGCCTGCACTCTGGTTAACCACTTCCCGTCCCGCAGTGGCCCTGCGTGCCCTACTCTTGCTTCTGTGAAAAGCAACATGCAGCTTGCAGGCTCCTGCTGCCTCCTGCCATGGAAGCTCCAAAGGACCTCCACACAAAGCCCAGCCTGCCCCTGCTGCTCTCTGGGCTCCTTGATCCTGGTCCAGGCTCCTCTGAGCTGCAGGACAAGGGGGTCCCAGGGGAGGAACTGACGTGTTGCAGGCCGTGTCCTTCACAAGGATTGTTTTTGCAGCACCTCTCTGCACGTGCACAGAAGGACTGTTCCAACCTTCCCCACCAACTGCTTGGGGCACCCTCAGCCTTGCCTGTTCTTGGCTTTCCACCTGCCCCATAAGCATGAGCAGGAGGCCCTGGTCCCCCCAGCTGCAGAAGGGAAGGCTTAGGTTGGATGTCGGGACAACTCTTACGAGGAAGAAGTTGTTCCTCATGTCCAAATTGGGGCAACTTGAGGGCATCTCCTCTTGTCCTGTCACTTCTTCCTTGGTAGAAGAGGCCAAACCCCACCTGGTTCCAACCTCCATCCAGGGAGTTGTAGAGCACTAGAAAGTCTCCCCTCAGCCTCCTTTTCTCCAGGCTGAACACCCCCAGTTCCCTTAGCCGTGGATCTCTTCTCCAGACCCTTCATCAGCTTCACTGCCCTTCCCTAGACCTGCTCCAGCTCCTCAATGTCTTTCTTGGAGTGAGAAGCCCAAGCAGCACCCATACAGAAGGAGCAAGGAGTGAAACCCAAGTCCTCCCTAGGCAACCCCACAACAAACATCCCTGAGCTCCCCCGGTCTGGTTTTCTGCTGCAGAGTGGATCAGTGGCAGCAGATCTTAAGGCTGCAGATATTTGCATCTGCAGCTGCTTAGCAACCCTTGCAGACACCACACTAGAGTGAGCTGGTGGCACCCAGGGGAGGTGACAATGTGGGATTCCCCAACCCATCACTGAGTTTCACAATCACCCATCTGGTGATGCTGCTTCTGGGGGTGGTTGATTCAAAACTCCCTTTCCACACCGGCTGAGTCCTGCTCGTGATGCCCGGAGTCAGACCAGGACAGTGGGTGGCATCAACCCCCTGAGAGCATGTGAGTCAGAGGGGAAACTGTCCTGGGTGATGCTGGGGTGGCTGCTGTCACCAGAGACAGTCCTCACAGCTGCTGCTGCTTCCTTCATCTCATTGATACGTGCTGAGAATCCCCACAGAGCAGAGCAGGGTGACCTGACCTTTGTGGCACAGTCACATAAAAGGCAGATAGGTGGGCATCATGAGCTCATCTCCAGCAGGCCTTACTCCTTCCCCTTGTCTGTTCATCCGTCCACCCTTCCCCCCCCTCCCAGCTGTCCTCCCTCCCATGCATCCATCTATCCAGGACAGACACGTGGACAAGCACTGAGGCTTCAAATCCTTTCATTCAATCCCCCCTCCATAGCCCTCCCCCCCATCCCCTTTTTACAACAGATTTGGGGGTGCCCAATCTGAGGCTTCCCATGCCAAGCGGGGTCAGCAGCAGTTGGCACCCCCTGTGAGATGGGAAAGGGCTTTACTGACCCAGGAGAGGACACCACGGTCTTGCTGGATCTTCCTTCAAACCACTTAGGGTTTCTCCTGGGGCTTCATCAGTTGTACAGACCTCCACCCCCCAAAATCCACTCAGTGACTGCAGGGCAAAGGCTGGTGCCCCCAGCAAGAGCTGGCTTGTCCTGGTTCCAGCTGCAATCGAGACAGTTCTCCCTCTTGGGAGCTGGCACAGTGCTGGGCATTGTCCCATCTCATGCTGGGAGAGTCCTGGAGCAGAGTGAGGTCCAGCAAACATCACAGTCCAGTTGGCCATCCCATTGCTGGCTCCACTGCTGCTGTGGAGCAGGGTGGCACAGGAGGGTTGTCACCCAGAGAGGGTGGCACAGGCAGAGCTGTCACCCACGCAGGGCGGCAGGGACGCAGAAGCAGAAGGCACAGTGGTTTGGCACGGGGCTGGTCTGCTGTGGGTCCTCCTCTCCACACTCCCCATCAGGAGCACCTCTCACATCTCTGCAGGACAAGCAAGAGGGACAAGGACATTGGTGAGGTGGCTGGAGGGAGGAAGGAGCTGCGCTGGACCCCTCCAGGTGCCATCCACAGCAGAGTTGGAACAGAACCCTGCTGAGATGAGGAGTTTGGTTCCTCCACTTCCCACCAGCCACCTCCTTCTGGCCACCCTGAAGGGACAGGAACAGATACCAAGAGCTGGGACTCGCCAGGGTAATGTTTTGGGTTTTTTTAACTCAAGTGTTCTGCCTCCAGCCCAACCCCCTGCCCTGAGAGGAAGTGTGGCCTCTGCCTCAGCTTCCCCAGTCAGGAAGCTCCTGGGCAGCAATAAGCTCACAAGACCACAGAGCTGCCCAGCACGGCTGCCAGTGATGCCCAGCATGGCACCACCACCTTCCCCAAGGGTATCCACAGCTGCACCAGGAGACAAACAGCTGCTCCACAGATGGGGAAATCCCATCCCAAGACCTGCCCACAGCTTCACTCAGAGCCATTACCACGTTGTAAGTAGACTTTTTCAAGCCCAAATCCTCACTCTGCTCCCTCCAGGTGGAGTATTTCCACAGGGCTGTGGACCACAAGGATTATTTTTCTCCAGCTCACCTTCTTCCCTCCAGCCACAAAAAGCCTTTGGGCAGCAGCTGGAGAGATGCTGCAGGCAGAGAGCCACAAGCATCTGAACATCTCTAAGCAACCTGCTCTAGCTGCAGATGTCCCTGTTTGTTGCAAGGGGGTTAGAGTAGATGACCTTTAATGGTCCCTTCCCACCCAGCTTGGTCTGTGAGTTGTGACCTTCTGGAAAACATCAATAGCTTTGCAGGATGTGTTGTCTGCTGCCTTTTTGAAGGTCTTCATTGCCAGACCAGTCTGGGCTTCACCCCACCAGTCCCCTCCAGCTCCACTTCTCCAGCTAGGGGAAACTGAGGCACCAGGAAAGGAAGGGGCACAAGCAGTGGAATGAAAGAGCTTGAAGGAGGATGTGAGGAGATGACAGGCAGGTGAGCCACCAATGAAAGACAGAAGGATTCCACTCATGGAGCCAAATCCAAGGTCTAAATCCCCTACAATGGGAAGCCCAACCAGGAGAATGATGGTCTGGTCTCCACCAAGCCAAAGGCAGAGGAGAAGCTCCAGCCCTGCCTGGGTGCAGCTCAAGGAGCACAGGGATCAGAGGAGGGTACCTACCCTCCAGGGCTTTATCCAGGTCTGCGATGAACTCCTCCAGCTCCTGCGTGTCTCCAAGCTTGGCTAGCAGGGAGAAATACACCATCAGGTCCCTCCCATTGCCACTCCAGCTCGAATTTGAGGGAAGAAACATCCCCACCCCTCATGTCTAACCACAATTTTTTCTGGGCAAGGTGTCCACCTTCCCTTTGCCACCTCATCCCTTCACAGTCCTGCACTTTCCTGGACGCCTCTGGCCTTGAGTGGGAACGTGCAACCCAGCTTCACCCTCTTCAACTGGGACCACACCAGCCCAGTTCCATCATCTTCCAGGACCCAGCTGGGACCCCAGGGCTCATTCTCACCTACAAATCCTGCCAGGTCCCACTGGCACCTCCCTTCTCAGAGCAGCCCATGGCTACTGAGCAAGGCCAAGCACTTAGAAGGAAGCCCTTCAAGACCTTCCAGCCTCACCTTTGGCAGGGTAGGCATTGGCAGGGGTGTTGAGGTCCTCTTCACTGGAGTTGAGACTGCTTCCTGGGGATGTGCTGGTACCTGCAGGTGCAAAACATCAGTCACCACTCCTGGCCACGGGCACCTTATAAAGAAGCTGCAGGACCAGGGATGGATCACATGCATGGCACAGTGCTCCTGGTCCACCCTCGCTCCTGGTCAGCCCATCCAGTCCTCTGCTGCAAGGAAGGGTTGGGTAAGGGGAACTGAGCTCCTCTGCTAGGCCAGACAGCACCAGGAGTTGTCTGGACACAGCCACCAGAATACTTTAGGGTTATCATGGTGAAATAGTTCCCCTTGAGCTCCCAGTTACCTCAAGCCTCACACAGCCCTGTAACAGCCAGCTCAGCAGAAGCAGCCCTAAGAGATGCTGTAGGCTCTGTTCCAACATTTAGTGGTCACCATCTCATGCTGCTCACCCAACCCACAAAAGATGAGTCAGGGAGACAACTCAGAGATGGGATGAGCAAGAAGCTCCATGGTTTACCACAGAGGAACCCCAGAGCTTCCAAAACCACCCCACCCCACTGGACATCATCCTCCCGAGGTATCCTCCTTGCCCAGCCCTGGACTCACTCTCCAGCTCGTCGATGCCACTGTCATAGACGCTGTGACCTGCCTTCTTCTTCAGCTCCTCCAGGTGCTGCTCATACTGACATGCAGGGCCTTTCTCAAAGTCCTCTATCACCTCTTCAAACTCCCGCAGCAGGTCACCGAGCTCATCAGCCATTGCTGGGAGAAAGAAGCCACCGTAGGGAGGGCTTTGGGGCATGTCCCGTGTAGACATCCCCAAGAAAAGCCTCGCAGGAGTGGCTCCAGGCTGGGATGGGACAGACCCGGGCTCTGGCCACCTCTCTAGGGCAGGCTGGCAGGTCTTCGTGCAGCAGGTCCCTGGCTGACATTGCTCCTCACCCTCCTCGTTCCGAGGAGCATCAGCTCGGAGCTCGGCCACCCTCCCAGCTCATCCCACAGCCCAACTAGGCTCAGCCCATTAGGGACTGGTCCCAAGCAGGTGGAGGTCTTGATACTGGACCCAGCTCCTTCCTCCACAGTCGGGACGGTCCCATCCGGGCAGAACGGGGGCTGCTGGACCCTGCTGAGCCCGAGGGATACCCAGCAGCTCCCCCAGCCCCTGTCCTCCTGCTCCCGGGGACCGACCAGCCCCGTGGCGGCTCGGCAAGGCTGGACCGTGTCGGGGACAGGATCCTACAGGAGCCGTGCCCAGGGTTATTAGGAGGCACAGACCGGATCGGCACGGCTGGCACCGACCAGCGCGATCGGATCGGCACGGCACAGCCGGCAGCGACCGGCGAGCTCGGCTCGGCATGGCACGGCTGATATCGACTAGCGGGCGCGGCTTGGCACGGCTGGCACTGACCGGCGAGCGCAGCTTGGAACGGCTGGCACGGACAGGCAGGCTTAGCGCTAACTACCGGCACTCGGCTGCTCAGCACGGCTCGGCTCGGTACTCACCGACGGGCAGGGCTCGGCTTGGCTCGGCACTCACTTGCAGGCTTGGCACGGCTCGGCTGGGCTGGCTCGGCGCTACACGGACCGGCTCGGGTCAGCAAGGCTCGGAGCGGGTCGGCTCAGCGGGCTCCGGTCCGGGCGGTGGCGGCAACGGTTTTAACCGCGGGGAGCGCCCGGGGGTGGCTCCAGCAGGGCCCGCCCCTGACACGCCCTCACCCCCAAGTTGGTACAGGGAGAAGTTTGGGTCACGCTTCACCAAACTGTGACACACACACACACACACGCACACCCCTGGCACTCAGCACGGCCCCGAGATGGGGAAAAGGATCTGCCTGGAGACTGTCACCTCCAACCCCTGGTGTGTCCTGCAGAAAGTTCCTCTGCCCTCAGAAACTCAAATCAAACCAGAAGCTGACCCGACTGGAGGAACTCACCATGGGACACCCACGTTCTTCCAGTCACCACCCAGAACCAGAGCTGGTGAGGTGTTACCTTCAGCCTGGAGAAGAGAAGGCTCTGGGAGACCTTCTGGTGGCCTTTCAGTCCTTAAGGGGGTCACAGAATCATAGAATCCCAGGCTGGCTTGGAGTGGAAGGGACCTCCAAGATCATCCAGTTCCAACCCCCATGCCATGGGCAGGGACACCTCCCACTAGATCAGGTTGCTCAAGGTTTTAGCCTGGCACCCACAACCTCCCTGGGCAACCTATTTGAGTGCCTTACCACCCTCACAGGGAAGAGTTACTCCACCGTGACAGCTGGGGACAGGCTTCTGAGTAACTGCAGATGTCACTGCTGACTGCAGAGGTGTGAACTAGATGATCCCTAAAGGCCCCTTCCCACCCAAACCATTCCATGACCCTCTGCTTCTGTTTCCAGCAGAAAGAAATTTAACAGCAGCTCACTTCTGAGGTTTTCCTCTCAGTTCCTCTGGCCCCAGACCAAACTGAGCTGGGGCAGAGTAAGAGCTCAAGAGAAGCCACCAACAAGGCATGTAGGGCACAACCATGGTCCCATGTGTCAGGACTTGCCCTCTTTGTTCCTCAGAAGGTCCTCTCCAGAGCAGCCTGATTTGGTGAGCACCACAGCAAGGTGTGGGAGACGCTCAGTTGGTGGGGACTGTCCTCCAGTAATGCTCTGTGTGTGAGCAGGGAGCCCACAGCTCAGCTCGTGTCGTGGCCCTGGCTACCTTGGAGCACCAAGGGGATTGTTAACGAGCCCGTGAGTCTTTCCACCGTGTGGTGTCCCACCAGCAGCCTCGGCTGCACCTGCCCCATGGGTGGTGCTGCACCTTCTCAAGTCTGAGCTCTTGTTTTGTAAAGGTCCCTTCCCTGTGGGTGGGATGGGTGGAGAAGTTGTTCGTGGGGCACAGCAGGCTGAGGAGGGATGTGTGTGCTGAGAGATAGATGGGGAAAGCCTCCTGAGAACTGATAAGCTCCAGAGACAAGGAGCGCAGTCGAGGCTGCAGGAGGGGATAACCCCAGAACACCATGGGACTGCTGAAGGTTTCCAAGGCCACCAGAACACTTCAGCATCAACTGAGTGACCAGCACCATAGCCAAGCTGCTCCAAGACCTTCCAAACATCTTCTTAGAAGGCCTTGGCATGTCACCGTGACTCTACTCCTCTGCCAACAGCCAAGATGGACAACCTCAGCTCTTTCAGCCTCTCTTCACAGCAGAGGGGAGAAAACCAGAGCAGTCATCCACAGCCAGAGATCATGAGAGGACACCACAAGCTCTAAAATCCTCTAGAACTTCTATTCACAGAACATGAACTCATAGAAAGTTGGGGTTGAGAACCCCCAGTCTGCCCCCATCCTCTTGCCCCCCACTCTTTAGCTGTTGCTGAGCATTGCTCGGATCCCCTCTCAGGCTGCTCTTCTGCAGGCTCAGCAGCTCCAGGGCTCTCAGCCTTTGCTCCCTGCAGAGATGCTCCAGGCTCCTCAGCATCTTTGGAGCCTCCACTGGGCTCTCTCCTGGTGTCTCTTTTGAACTGGGGAGCCCAGAACTGGAGCCAGAGCTGCAGACGTGGTCTCACTAGGGCAGAGGAGAACCTCTCTCGACCTGCTGGCCACACTCTTCTTGAAGAAAAAAGAGCCTCACAAACCCACAGCAGAAGCCCTTTCTGCTGCCACCTGCAGACACTTCTGCTGTAGATCTGGCAACAGCAGAACAATCAACAACTCAGCAAAGATGCTCCCACAGACATTCACCATACTCCTCTCACTTCTCCACTCCTCCAGACTGGGAGAGAGGACTTGTATTTGCTGGGGAAGGGCTGCCCAGTTGTGCCCACAGTGCCAATGCTGAAGGCATGCCCCAGGCTTGCTAGATCTCAATGTCCAGGTTTAGGAAGGAGACCTTGTTGTACAAGTCTGATGAGACCAAGCTTCTCTCTGGGGTGTGGGTCAGAGCAGGTGGTGGGGCTGGAGCATGGTCTTCTGCTGAGTCCTCACCTTGTGTGCTCCTAAGAGTGAAAAAACAGAGATGCTCTTTGCAAAGTGCCTCTGCTGCCAACCCTACCACCAAAGGGCCTCTAGCAGTGACCCTGAAGATCAGACTTCTCTTTGGACAGTCCCAAAAGGTCAGCACAGAACAGTGGCAGAGATCATGGAACCATGAAATTGCTGGTTGGAAGAGACCTTTCAGATTATGGAGTCCAACCACGAACCCGGCACTGCTAGGTCACCACCAAACCATTTTCTCTTCAGGGATGGAGACTCCACCACTGCCCAGGGCAGCCTGGGCCAGGATTTGTCAACCCTTAAGGGCAAGAAATTGTTCCTCATGTCCAACCTAAATGTCCCAGGGGCAACTTGAGGCTGTATCCTCTTGTGCTGTCACTTGTCCTGTGGAAGAAGAGCTTCACCACGGGGACTTACAGTGTGGTGCTGAACTTCCTGCGCAGAAGGTAGTCGATGACATCAGGGTCTGTCTGGAAGAGCCTCCTTAGGATGTCCAGCTGCATTTCTGGAGAGACCTGGAAGGGACACACAGGGTCAATATCTGCTCACAGACCCTTGGTGTCACAGCCCACACCCCTCCTGGGGCTCTGAGAAGACCTCAGCCCCTGCTTTCTCCACACTGATTCTGGTACTTTATCTCCCTGCAGACCTGACATCTGCTCTGTCCACCTTCATCACACCCCTTGGGGTCTTCTTCAACCCCTTGAGCAACCTGCTCTGTTTGCAGATGTCCCTGCTGACCACAGCAGGGTTGTCCCTGCCCAGGGCAGTGGGTAGGAGCTAGATGATCTTTAAGGTCCCTTCCAACCCAAACCATTCTAAGACCTTGAAAGGTTCCTTTGACCCAAATCATTCCATGATCCACAAGCTGGCTCAAGTCATCTGCTGCTGTGTGGAGCTGTGAACCTTCCTTCTCCTGCCATTCTAAGCGTGCAGAGGGGGAGGAAAGGTCTAGAGAAGCTACCCTCAGGTAGGCTCACTTACCGTGAACAAGGTCTGGTGGTGCTCAATCAGCCTCTGGAGCACCACTATGATGGCAGCACTGTCTTCAAAGTTCATGGCAACAGCATCTTTCTCCCCAGGCTTGTCCTTCTGAAGGATGTTGGGACCAAAGACTGTGGCCAAGTTGGAAGCTGTCATTTTGTTCCCAGGAATCTGGTAGCAAGCACAAGAGGAAACTGAAGATTATGGAGGTCTCAGATCAGCCTCACTCACTCTAGGATGGAACCACGAGCTGCTGAGTGGGGCTGGGGTGTTGATCTGAGTCCAGTTTGGCCCTCTCCAAGTTGGTGGTAGGGCCAGGGTGTGTAGTTTTGGAGCACGTGTTCATCCCTCCTTGCATCAGACCCTCTGTTCCCAGCCACCTCACTTTCACAACCCCCACCAGAAGGTGACAAACAATATTTCTGTACCATCTTATGCTACAGGACAAAACAAGTCTCCTTGAGTCACGAAGACACAGAGCTCAGTTTGTCCAGACACCCCAAAATCATCATCGGTCCTTCCTGAAAGCCAGAGGTGGAAAACCAGAATGAGTCCACCAAAAAATGCCCCTGTGGACACACAACCAGGTCTCTCTGGGGTGTTTGCCACCCAGAAAATCCCTCAGTAGGACCCAGAGCTGCCAAGCACAAGGGGATTGACCAGCACTTTGGTTGTGCCAAAGGATCCACCCAGAGCTGCCAAGTACAGAACCGAAGGATCCACCCAGAGCTGCCAAGCACAGAACCAAAGGATCCACCCAGAGCTGCCAAGCACAGAACCAAAGGATCCACCCAGAGCTGCCAAGCACAGAACCGAAGGCTCCGCCCAGAGCTGCCAAGCACAGAACCAAAGGATCCACCCAGAGCTGCCAAGCACAGAACCGAAGGCTCCGCCCAGAGCTGCCAAGCACAGAACCGAAGGCTCCGCCCAGAGCTGCCAAGCACAGAACCAAAGGATCCACCCAGGGCTGCCAAGCACAGAACCAAAGGATCCACCCAGGGCTGCCAAGCACAAGGGGACTGACCAACACTTTGGTTCTACCACAGGATTTATCCTGGCTTGCAAGCAGCTCTGCTTGCCTTTAACCAGTGCCATTTGGGCCACCCCTCCTTCATGCTGCCAGCGTGCTTGGGCCAGCCTTACCTCCTGTCCCTCAGGGCCCTGGGAGCTCTGAGCGTGCTGGGCCACCTGGCTGAGGAACCTCAAGAGGCGGTGCAGAGTGTCGCTGTGGCAGGGTGGCAGCAGGAAGAGCAGCAGCTGGAGGGTGGCCAACTGTGCCGGGCCCTCCATGCCTAGGGCAGAAAGCAGCTTGTTAATTACTGCCTAGCCCTCAAGTATCTCCATGTTAATGAGCTCTGGAGGAGCTGGCCTGGCCTAGGCCAGAGGGATCATCCAGTCATCAAAAACCCCACAGGCTGCAGCAACTGAAGGCAGCAGCAGCAGGAGGACATCTTCAATCCCACCCCCAGGCTCGTGGCTTTGGCAAAGAAGAGCTTTAAGGAAGAATCTGGGATTCCTTCTCTAGGCTCTTTACAAGCAGTGAGACCATCAGCCTGACCATCTTCTGAGGTCAGTGATCTCACCCCACAGAATCAGAGAATGAAGTTGGAAGGGACCTCTGGAGATCACCCAGTCCAAGCACCCTGCTCAAGCAGGGGCACCCACAGCAGCTTGCCCAGGATCACAATGCCCAGCTGGGTTTGGAATCTCTCTAGAGGAACTCCACAACCTCTCTGGGCAGCCTGCTCCAGGGCTCTATGCCCAGATCCTGTAGGGACCCAAGCAAACCTGGCCCTCTGTCCTCCAAAAGCATCTGCATCCCCTAAAAGGCATCGTAGAATGACTTGAGTTGGAAGGGACCTTAAAGATCATCCAGCTCCAACCCCAGAGAGATCCAACTTGCTGACCTTTTCCTGGCAAACTGAGTTCATCCTTGTGCTCCAGCATCTCCTCCTTCATCTTGGAGGTGTTCAAGGCCAGGTTGGGTGAAGCCTTGAGCAACTTGGTCTAGTAGGAGATGTCCCTGCTCATGGCAGGGGGGTGGGAACTCAATGACCTTCCAAGTCCCTTCCAACCCAATCCATTCTATGAATCTCTGAGTCACAGATTCTCCTCCAGGCTCTCCTGTTCTCCCCAAGGAGGCCATGTGCTGAGACATGCTGCAGGCTCAGGATCTGTCTATCCTGAGGAGCCTCAGTGCTCCACCACCAGCCCCACAGCTCCACTCACAGGCTGTGCTGAGGAAGGGGCTGTAGAGCTCTCTGGGAATCAGGGGGTCTGGCATGTCCCGGAGAAACTCCTTCAGGAGAGCAGCCACATCATGGACACTTTGATGTTCATCCAAGAAAACATCCAGCCCTTGGTCAAACTCTTCCCTTAGCTGAAAGATGGAAGGAAGGAGAAGAATAAAACCAATGGTCAGTTCTTTCTCTTCATACATGGTTAGGATCTGGCCCTGCAACAAGCTACTGCTGTAGCCAGACAGGAGGGTTGGCTGCTCCCAAGGTTCTCCTGATGCAGGTCACCCCCAAAGAAGGCATCCCAGAACCCCACATCCTGCTGCTGTCCAGAGGATGTACCACAGGACCAGAAGGAGCTGCTGGCTGGTGAAGGGAGCCCAGAGGAGGCTCTGATGTGCCAAGCAAGGGAGTGGAGGTTTATCTGCTAAGGCAGCTTGGAGGCATGAAGCAGGCTCTCCACATCTGGGAGAGGGACCCAGCAGCAGGTCACAGGCTGGTTGTGATCCAACACATGCCTGTGATGTTCTGGACCTCTTCACATCAATATCTGCTTTATGCATCCCCCACCTGTCCTTTGGATGCAGCCAACACTGGAACAGGCTGCCCAGAGAGGTTGTGAGTCTCCTTCTCCAGAGACTTTCCAGCCCTGTCTGGATGTGTTCCTGTGCGACCTGCTCTGGCAGAGGGGTTGGACTCTGTCATCTATGGAGGTCCCTTCCCATCCCTAACATCCTGTGAACATCTCCCTCACCTGCTGGACTCTTTTCTTGGAGCTCCCAACCCGGAAGATGCCCACTGTTTGGAGACCTGGGGGACAGACAGGTTAGTGCCCTGCGTTCCCACAGCCCCCTGCCACCCTCGGAGCACCTCAGCCTGCTGGAGGCAGTCCTCCTGCACTGCACCTCAGGCAGTGAGTCCTTCCCAGCTGCTGGCAGAGTGTGTTTGGAGCCGTTAGATCTCCCGGGGTCGTCCGTGGGTCAGGGAGCAGATCTCACCTGTAGGGTCACTCTGAGCTAGCTGCTGGGTTTGCAGGGCGAGTTATGGCCAGAAGGCACCAGGAGGTGTCACACAGTGACCATCACTTCTCAGCTGAGATACTTCACCCACCCGAAGAACCCATCCCAGATGGCTTACCAGGGCTGTGCCCTGCCCCAGGGCTCAGCTGCCTCCTCCCACCTCAAGGAACCAGACCAGAATGTCCCAGCCCACCACATAAGATGGGTTCTACCAAACCCCTGTGGTAGAACCCATCCCATCACCTGGCCAGGGAGACACCAGCATTTACCATGGGTCTCGATGTGCTTGCAGCACCTGTCCACTATCCGTGGGACCTGCCAGCTGATGGGGTTGAGGCTTAACATCTTCTTCTTGCCCAGACTTCTCCGTGGATCCAGCTCATGGGGGTGGGACAACTGGAGTGCCTCCAGCAGCTTGGAAGTGTTGTCACTCAGGTCAGTGATGGAGTCCACAGACATTGCGCCCTAGGGTGGAGCGGAGGTGGTCTGCGGGGTGGCAGAACTACCCACCAAGAGCCCAGCACACCAGCACTGCTGGCACCTCACAGGTTTGTGGGAATGGGAGGCACCACCTCCAAACACACACAGGTCCCTAGAGGACCACAGGAAGACCTCTCATCTCCCACACATCCATTTCTGTGCACTGCTTCTGGTGGGAGGTGTCTCTAAACACAGTCTTCCTATTGGGGCATGTCCCTCAGCACCACATCTCCAGGGCTTTGAAACCCCTCCAGGGATGGGGACTCCACCACTGCCCTGGGCAGCCTGTGCCAGGCCTTGACAACCCTCAAGGGTGAGAAATTGTTCCTCATGTCAAACCTGAACCTCCCATGGAGCATCTTGGGTAGCCAATGCTGAAAGCAGACCAGCTGATGTCCCCACAGGGGCCTCTCATGGCCAAGGGGCCAACACAACCCAGCATCAATGGTGGCAATTTCCCAAGTGTGAAGCCCAATCTCCAAGATGTGAGGCAATGGAGGAGTGGAAAAATCCACACCACTGACAACCTCCTCCCACCCCTATCTACCTCTGGCTGCCTGGACGTGTCCTTCTGGTAACCTCAGCTCCACGAGAGGTGAGCAAGCAAAGCACCTCCCACCCATCGGCCCTGGCAGAAAGGGACCTGGGGGCTGTACCAGACAGGCAGATGAATAGAGCCGGCAATGTGCCCAGGCGGCCAAGAAGGGCAATGGCATCCTGGCTGGGATTAGAAATGCTGTGTCCAGCAGGAGCAGGGAGGTGACTGTCCCCTTGTGCTCGGCTCTGCTGAGGCCACACCTCGAGTGCTGTGTTCTCTCCCTACCCGTCTCTGGCTCCAGGAGCTGCTGTCGGGCAAGACTGGGGAAAGTGGCTCCTCTGGGAAGACTCCACAAGGGACCAGGCCACAGTTCCTGCCCGTAGGGGACTTCTTCTGCCTCTGAGCCCGAAACCTGGTCACGGTGGCTTCCACCTCCAGGCAGAGCCGGCGGCTGCTCCTCACCGCCTCCTGCAGCTGCCGGTAGGCGCGGTCGTTGGCGATGACTTGGTGGAGAGGGATCCCAAAGGTCTGAGGAGAGGAGTCTGAGGAGAAAGCAGGCAGAAACAGGACAGCCTGGCTAGGAGGCAGCTGCACCAGCTGCAGGGACATGTCCGGGCGACACCATCAACCCAGAGATTTAGGGAAGATTCCAACCAGGTATAAGAAAGACATTTTTGATGCTGAGGGTGGTGAGAGCCTGGCTGAGGTTGCCCAGAGAGGTGTGAGCTGCCCCATGCCTGGCACCATTGCAGGTCAGGTTGTCTGGGGCTCTGAGCAACCTGCTTTAGTTGCAGGTGTCCCTACTGGCTGCAAAGGGATTGGACTGGATGAGCTTTAAAGGTTCCTTCAATCCAAGCCAGTCTGGGACTCTATGCAAAGGGAACACCATGACTCCATAATGGTAACCACCAGCAGGAGGGTGAAGAAGATAACCTGTCAATATGTGACAGGCAGATCTGCAGCTTGACTTCAGGATGGTCACCCTGTAACTATCTGTCCCCTCCTGCCCCCTGCTTCTCCTCCAGCTCTCTGGCAGCCTGGATGTTCAAGGGTGGGTGGGAAGAGCAGCCCCAAGGCATCACACGATGAGGTTGGGGAGCTGAGGAGGAGGACATGGCATGGGAGGAAGAAAAAGGATTTACAGGGGTGTTGGGAAGACACCAGGAAAGCTGGTCTCCATCAGCATGACTCTTGCAGGCTGTCCACCTCCTCCTGATCTTTCCTTCCCTTTGTTGGCCTCATGAAGATGCCACCACATCTGTGAGACTTCATAAAGCAGCAGAAATGTGTGAGACACAAGGTCCTGACCAAATTCTAACTTCCAGTTGCCTACAGGGCTTGTGACAGCCACCTCTGTCCAACAACAGTCTTGGCATTCATGAATTTTCACCTCAGATAACCTTTCCCAAGCAGATGGAAGGAGGAACTTCACCTCCTCACTTCAGCCTCCACACCACCATGGGCCATGGATCCATTTTGTGAGAAACCCACCAGTGAGAAACCCAAGCATTTCCTTGAGGAGGCTTTGTACTGGTGAGGAGAAGAGTCCAAAGTGCTCCTTCCCCCTCAGCTTTGCTCCACACCTCTGATCTCCTCAGGTTTGTGACTGATGTCCTTCAAGGGACAATAAAACAGAGCTCAAGAGGGGTAAAATGAGCAGACAGAACCATTTGTGTCCATGTCCACACATCCCCATCCCTTCCAGACTCCACTACCCACTACTCTGGGGAACATCAACACACCATGGACAAAGCACTACAGGACAAAGCTATGTTTGGGCACCTCTCAGCTCAGCCCCACCAAACCCAGCAATTCCCAAAACATGGGTAAAAGAGCTCTCTGCTCACCTTTCTTCTCCTTTGAGAAGCTCTCCAGCTTCTGGCGGATGGATTTACTGCCTTTAGGTCCAACTGTCAGGGGAAAAGGAAGCAAAGGTTCTGCATCAGTCAGCTGTTAAAGACCTTTCTGACCCTCAGGGGCAGAGCACAGCCACACAGGGACCTTCTGAGGACAGAGGGATGCTGTGGGCCTGATGTGACATGGAGGTGGCATGGTGAGCAGCAGCTGCCTGGGGCAGACAGCCCTGAGATGGACAACCAGAGAACCATAAAATGGCTTGAGATGGAAGGGACCTTCAAGATCATCTAGTTCCAGTCCCTCTGCCATGGGCAGAGACATCTTCCACTAGACCAGGCTGGTCAAAGCTTCAACCAGCCTGGCCTTGAACACCTCCTCCACCATCCTCCCAGGGTGGAGAAATGATCCCTCCACACTCAGGCACCTGGTCTCATGGCACTACACCATAGTGGTGGGCTAAAGAGACCCCAGCTGTGGGATGGAACTCAGCCCACCAGAGCTCTCTAATGTCTTCCTGTCCAGCTATGTGACCCAGGAGTCCACAAATATGAACCATGGAGAGAATAGAGTCCAAATGAACCACAGCTGATTGCTCTGGTGGCTTCCTAAGTTGCCATGCCCCACTGGAGGATAGGCCTTTGAGCAACCTGGTCTAGCTGAAGGTGTCCCTGCTCATGACAGATGATATTTCAGGTCCTCTTCTACTCAAATCATTCAGTGGGGTTATGAGAACCTCACCAGAAGTCCCATGCTGGTGCTAGAGGGGCAAGTCCTGCTCCCAAGAATTAGCCAGAGGGAAGCCAGGGACCCTCAGGGATGAGCTGAGGACTCATCCACTGCCCACGCTAAAACCATCCAGGAGACATCACCCTGGCCTGCCTGAGCTCCTTGTTCCTGAGTGATTTTCCTCCCAGGAGCAGTTGGTGGGGTTGTTAGAGTTCTGAGAGATTTGGAGGAAGCTGAGAGGGTTGGAATGAGGAACATGCACACAGAGCTGCCTGCAGAGATTCCTCTGCAGCGCCATGGGTGCTGCTTCACTCAGCTGAGCAGACAGCAGGAAGATAAGTACAACCTGGAGACAAAACACACCCAGCTCAAGGGACAAAAGGCCACCACAGGGTGAGGAGGGAGGACACAATGTGCTGAGGCTGAGCATCAGCACAACCCTGCACTCCTGAAGCTCAGCAGATGTTCCCAAGAGAAACAAACCATCAGGCAGCAAACAAGAAAGAGACCATCAGGACCTGGAAGAGACCATTCCCCTGTTCAGGAAGCCTGAGCTGGTAGCTCCAGGACAGAGCAGCATGTATGACCCATGACAAGTCTTGGAGATGGGGACAACTGTTTTTCCCTGAGATGCACCACAGCTTGATGCTGTGCATCCTTCAAAGGCCTCATCTTTCTTGGTCATCTTCTGCTCAAACCACAGAGCTACAGAATAGTTCTGGTTGGAAGAGACCTTTAACCTCATCAAGTCCAACCATGAACCCAGTTCTGCCAGGGCACCACTGAACCATGCCCCTCAGCACCACACCTCCAGGGCTTTGAAAGCCCTCCAGGGATGGGGACTCCACCACTGCCCTGGGTAGCCTGGGATAGGCCTTGACAACCCTTGAGGGGAAGAAAATGTTCCTCATATGCAACCTGAACCTCCCCTAGGGCAACTGGAGGCCACTTCCTCTTCGTGTTGGCCATTAATCCTGAAATCATAACTTGTTCCATCCCAACAGCACTGAGACAGCCCCAGTGCAGACTCTGCCAAGTCATTTCACATCTGGTTTGGATCAGGGGGATCAGAGGCAGACCACAGGCAGGGTCATGTTCTCACACTGCTATGGACACGCAAACTCTCCTCAAGAGGCTGATGGGGCCCTGGAGGCTCAGAGCAGAGCAAGGAACAATGAGTAAAATGGACCAAAAGTGTCACGAATGTCCACAGCCTTCAGCCCCTGTCGCAATGTGTGGGTGTGGGGATGAGAAGTGAGGACTCAGACCTCAACCCTTCCTCAACAGGAGCTGTGCTCTCCCATCCTCTACCTTCGGCCAGGCTGAGATCTCCAACCAGCAGCTTCTCCTGCAGCTTGTAGAGAGCAATCTCCTGCAGACTGGCTCTTTCCAGCTCTGAAAGGCTGTGCAGAGCCACAGGCTGCATCTTGGGGCTTTATCCTGGCAGAAGAGCCCGGGTGAAGGTCCTCTGAAACACACAGATATATAAAAACAAGTCAGGAGCAAATCTTGGTGACATCTACCACCCCTGCAGGTCATGGCCACGTGCCTCATTCCCTCTTCCATGCTTTGGGGAGTTCCCACTGTTGTCTGCAGCCTCCTGGAGAGGCCAGGCAGGGAGCCACAACTTCACAAGACCCATGAGGAGCAGCTAAGGGACCTGGGGTTGCTTGGTCTGAAGGAAAGGAGGCTCAGGGGAGACCTTCTGACTTTCTACAACTTTCTGAAAGGTCAGGGGCTGGTCTCTTCTCTCAAGGAATAAGGGACAGGACAAGAGGAAACAGCCCCAGGTTGCCCCAGGAGAGATTTAGGTTGGACATGAGGAACAATTTCTTGCCCTTGAGGGTTGTCAAGGTCTGGCCCAGGCTGCCCAAGGCAGTGGTGGAGTCCCCATCCCTGGAAGGGTTTCAAAGCCACGGAGATGTGGTGCTGAGGGCCATGGCTTGGTGGTGCCCTGGCAGTGCTGAGTTAAGCTTGGACTTGATGAGCTCAAAGGTCTCTTCCAACTAAAATCACTCTCTGATTTTTCATCCCATGCTGGCTCCTTGCCCCTCACCCTGCCCTGCCCTGGGTGCAACACCCTTCATCACCTCAGCAGCACCAGCAAGCCCAGACATGGTCCAAAGAGCAAAGAGAAACAGCAAATGGAAGAGAGGACCAAGGTCACCAGCATGTGCATGGAAAAGATAGAGCCAGAGGCCAGGCTGCAGAAGAGCCTTCACCAAGAGGACAACAATGACAGAACACCTAGAGAGCTCCTGGAGCCGGTGACAAGGACAAGAACACCCAGGGGTGGGACAAGGACCAACCTGAACCCATCAGCAGCTGCCCACCACCACCCTCTGTGCTCTGAGCAGAGCTACTCTTGGACAGGACTTCAGGCACCAGTTCCTATGTTTCTGCCTCACCAGAAGCCAGGGACAAGCCAAGTGGTGGTGGAGCAGGAGCCTCCTGGCAAGACAGGACCAGCTGTGCCACCAGCAGATCCTGCAGATGGAGCTGGGGAGAGACACGTGGAAGGAAATTACCTTTTTGCAGGAAGAGGTCCCAGCTCTGGGCAAAGTCCACGTCCACAGCTCCTGCCTGGGCCACAGGGAAGGTCCCAGAGGAGTGACAAGAATGAGGCTGCCTTGGGACAAGGAGGAGGAAATGATGAGGAAAGGGAGCAGGAAGGAGCTGGAGTAGGCAACTCTTATCTGCTCCTACCAGGGAACACCACAGTAGCCCCACAAACTCCAGCAGTGCCAGAGCAGCTCCTGCAGCTGCTGCTCCACAGAGCCCTGCGACTGCTGTGGTTGGAAGAGACCTTTAAGAGTCCAACTGTGCTGGTTTGAAGCTAATTGGAATATTTTAATAGAGAAAATTATATTATAGGCTGTGAAAAGGAAACAATGGTGATGTCTGCTTCACTCATAGGCTTGCTGTGATGTTTAAGAAAAGAACTCAAAACATAGATAACAGTGTCTCTGGGGCACAGTTAGTNCTAAGGGCAAGAAATTGTTCCTCATGTCCAACCTAAACCTCCCCTGAGGCAACTCGAGGCTGTTCCTTCCTGTCCCATCACTTGTTCCTTGGGAGAAGAGACCAAGCCTCACCTGGCTCCAGCCTTCTTTCAGGGAGTTGCAGAGAGCCAGGAGGTCTCCCCTCAGCCTCCTTTTCTCCAGGCTGAACACCTGCAGTTCCCTTAGCTGCTCCTCATCAGGGCTGCTCTCCAAACCAGTGCCAGCTCCACGGCAGTGCAGAGCTGAGTGGGTGTCCCTGCCTGAGATAGTGACACCCTGTAGAGCCCCATGTGGCACCAGGTGGGCAGGAGAAGCTCGCTCCAGCCCCTGGTGCTTCTCACAAGGAGGACAACACCGACAGGCAGCAGGGGAACAGCCAAAGGGCTGCAAATCCTCCCTGGGTGGTGAAAGCCGTGGAAGGAATGTCCCTGACTCCTAACCAGAGCTGAGATGCCTTAGGCTGGGAGCATGGGCTTGGAGCTTCCTCCCCACCGTAGCTTTCCTGGATTATTTTTAGGATAAGGGCTTATATAAGGAAAATTGATGGAAAGAGCTCAGCTCCGCCACCCCTTCCCCTTCCCAGGAGCTGTGGTTGCTCCCCACTCCCTCATCCCAGCTGGGACCACAGGCTGACATTTACCTGCCTGCTTGCCTCCTCCCAGCAGCAGCCTGGACTCCCTTCTCCTTCTGGGTGATAGTTTCCAAAGCAGTGCCTGCAGTGATGCAGCTTGGGCAGCAGAAGCTTCCCTGTGCCCGCTGGGCAGAGAAGTGGAGAAGTGACGGGGAGGAGACTGCAGGCAAAGGCGGCCGAGGGGAGGAGAAGGGGACCGAGAATGTGGATCCTCTGCCAAGAGAAACGAGAACCAGAAACATCCTTGCGTGGAGAGAGGGGGCAGGGTCAGATGGGAAGGAACGGCTCTTCCCACGCCTGCTGGTGTTGGTGCCTTAGCCAGGGATGGATCCCTCTCAGCCCATCTCATGGAACCACGCAACCATGGAGTTGTTTGAGGCAGGAAAGACCTCTGAGCTCATGGAGTCCAACCCTTACCCCAACACTGCCAGGTCACCATTAAGCCATGGTTCTCAGCACCACATCTCCATGGCTCTGAAAATCTCTTGGCAGTAACCAGGACATTCAGCATGTACTGTTCCAGCAGATGGCACCTGAAAGGAGCATTCTCTGCCCAGGTGCTGGTCAGTGAGGGCCAGTGGATGGTTTCCACCATGTAGACCCCTCAATTGCTCCATCAGAGCATCTTTGTAATGACCAAATCTGCAGCACACTCAGGCCTGGCCAGGCTGCCCTCCACACCCACTGTGGGTCTGAGGGACCATAGAGGCTCCCTGCCAAGTTCTGCAGAGCTCATGGACCCAATGGGAGGGATGCACAGCTAGTGCCTTATGCAACATCTCCTGTGAAGATGTTCCTGCAGGGAGGTTGCACCAGATGAGCTTTAAAGGTCCCTTCCAACCCAAACCACTCTGTGAATCTGTGACACATCCCACCCCAGGCCCACCTCTTGCACCTCCAGAGCATCTGGGCTAGCCACAAGCTCCACTTCAAACCAGACACCTCCTCTCCATCTGGGCTACTGCCTGAGGGACCCCTGCATCTCCTGATCCAGCAGCCCCACCATTGTCATCAACTGACTTGACCCTTCCCCACAGCAGCTGCATGTTGGGAGGCCCCACCCAGGTCTGCAGCCTCCTCCAAAGCATGAAGCCACCACAGAACTTCCTTTGCAGGAGGCTGCTGAAGTCCTTATCTCAGCACATTGCCTCATTGCCCAACTTTTGTCACCCAGAACAAACTGGTGGTGTTGTGCTGCACTAGATGTCCATCCCAGACACTGCCAGAAACAGCTAAGCCATCTGCTGTGATGAAGGAGGTCATGGACCACAATTTACTGCCTGTTGAGTCCAACACCAGGAGCTAGAGAGGGAGCAGGGAGTTCTGTAGTTGAACTCCACTGGTCACTTGCTGTCCTCATAATCAGAATGCTCTTGATGCTCCCTACAGAGAGCAAAGCCCAAGGTAGGCAGAGGACCTGGGACAGAGCATCTCCTTCCCTGGGGTGGGCAGCATAAGGTTGGTGAGAAGAAGAAAGCAGCAGAACCAAAATTTGCCCTTAAAAAACTTTATTCCTTACAAACCCAACATTCTCCTGCACTGTCATAGCTCCTTGGAACCTCTATCACCCACTCCCACTGTGGCAACCTTCAGTGACAGGAGTGAGGACAGCAGGTGGCCCTGTGCACCTGCACCAGCATCTCCCCAGCCTTGCTGCCCATCTGCAGAACAGATTTCTCCTGGTAGCAATGAGCAGATGAGGTTTCAGGGTTGCAGCAGAGAAATCCTGAAGAAAGGAAGCAGCAGGACCCAGGACTCCTGTGGCCCTTCCAGCACAGAGCCATTGCTCCTCCTTCTGTCCAGCCACAGCTCCAAGGAGAAACTCCAGCTACAGGTCCCACAGGATAGGGCCAACAAGTCCTTCTGCTGTGTCAGCTTCCACCTGTGAGACTCCTCCAGCTGCTTTCTGGACACGGAGTGCAGGACCTAGCCTGTCCTCACCCCTCTGAGCTCTCACCACAGCTGCTCTCCAGGCTAAACAAGCCTGGCTGGATAAAGCTGCTCTCCTGCTCTCCAAAGGTGAGGTCTCCAAGCACAGCTACCCTGTCCTCTTTACACCCAGGAGATGCTTAGTGACCAAAGAGACAGGGGACAATGGCAACGAGGTCCTGCCCAGTGCAGGTCCATCTCCTCCATAGCCACCCCACCCTCCCAGGTGTTCTTGTGTTGAGGTACCAAGCTCTGCCCATGGGACTGAACGAGGAGGGTGACGATTCACCAGGAAGGTCTCAGTACTGCTTTTCCAGGCAGACAGCAAGGAAGTTGCAACAGGAAGTCTGAAGACAGTCAATAGAAACCTTCAGTGCCTTGGGACAACTAGTGAAGGGATCAGGAGCACAAGTGGTGGCCACTCTCTCCACGAGGGCAGCAGCAGGAAAGGTAATCAGATCAATACTCAGCTCTGAGCCTGGCAGAATCACCAGCAGAATTTGGGGTCTTTAGTCATGGGATGGTCTCCATGACACCTGCCTCAAAGGGGAGAAAAGGATCCTCAGAGGAGCTGGCCAGGCTCATGGAAAGAGCTTCAAACTAGATCTGAAAAGGAGAGGGGATAAAACCAGGCTTGCTGGGGACAGTATGTTAGTGAAGTCCTTCCACCTGCTCCACCATGTGCTGAGCACCCATCCCAGGTCAGCCATCCCAGTGGGAGTATGAGATGGAGATCCAGATGGCAGCAGAGACAGAAGGGTTGTTGCTGGGTTAGAGACTATGGAAGTGCTGGAAAACACAGGAATTCTTATGGAAGAGTTAGGGCTTCCCCCCCCCCAAAAAAAGGTGATGGTTTCAACAACTCAACTGGAAGGTATCAACAGTGGTGCACAGAGAGTTGCTGTGCAGATGGCAAACCATGATCTAGCTGCCATCACAAAAAGCTGCTGGTCTGGCAGCTGCTGAGCTGCAAGGGATGGCTCCAAACTCTTCAGAAGGGACAGGATGGAGAAGTGCTGGGGCAGCCCTGTACATCAGGCAGTTGTGACTGCCCAGAGCTTGAGGATTCAGCTGGTCACAAGTGGTGCTCACCAGGGCTCAGTACTGCAGCCAGTTCTGTTCAGCATCTTCAGACCATGAGAAGATTGACCTGGCTGAGGCTGCCTTAAAGAGGAGCCCAGGCTGGGTGGGAGTGTTGAGCTGCTGGAGGGTAGAGAGGTTCTACACAGGAACCTGACCAGGCTGCATCAGTGGGTTGAGGTATTTCACTTTACATCTCACTAACCTCCTGCAGAAGCCTGGCACATACTGAGACCATGAGGAAGAGAGTTTGGGAAGGTTCAGAAGAGAAGTATGTGCTGTTTGCAGCTTGGCCTCCAAAGCAAAGTGGGAGGAGAAAGGTGGTGGTAAGCCATTGCTTAAAAGAGGTCTGATGTAGAGGCTCTGCTTCACCTAGATCAACAGAACATTAAATCCCTTTCCCACATCAGAAACAAGATGCAAAAGGCCTCTGCCACAGATAGCCCAGCAGCTGGAAGCACACAGCTCTGAGAGATGTTGTTTTCATCTCAGCTTAGCTGTGAGACTGCTTGTAGAGAAAACAGCATGAAGAACAACTGACAATTGGACCCACAGAACCCAGAGGCATCCAAAGCTTCTGGGTTTAATAGTAAAAATACCTTAAAAAAGCCTTTTCCCCACCCCTACCCCCTTTTTGGTGGTTCCAGAAATCAGGAATTGTCCCTTTGCTTCAGGATAGTCCATGGCTGGTCCCACCAGCAAGAAGGTGGTAGAGGGGTGAGAGAGTTGGGCACACAAACCACATACAACACTGGCAAGACAGAGTCAACAAGTGGTGCTTCAAAACATCAGACATGGACTTCTCTGACACAAATCTATTGAGCAGCACCTGTCCCTTCACAAGGAACCCATCAGAGAAGCTGCAGAACTTGAGGTTTCTTCCAGTGCTGCTCTGCACTTGGTTTCACTTTCACATTATCCCACCTGAGGCCGTGCCGCGTGCAAGATATTTGTCATGAGCAGAGGTAAGAGGTGGCTCAGGCCTTCCTGGTGTGCAGATCATGTTGTTTGCAGAGTTAAGTCCAAGCTCAAGTCATTTTCAAGCCATCAAAGCCACAAAACTTCCACCTTTTCTCCAGGCTGGCCCCAACCCCACTCAGCTCCTGCCTGAAGGTGTTCTGCAGTCGAGTCATGAGAACTTCCACCTCTGCAGTGCAGATCTGTGACAAGAAAAGGAAAAGGTCACTCAGAGTGAATCACAGAATCACAGACTGGGGTGGGTTGAAGGACACAATCTGCCCAGCACCTTCACCCAAGTCACACACCAACACCCAAAGTCAACCACAGAGGTGGGCAGACCTCATGGTGGGACTGGAAGGGACATCTGGAAATCATCCAGTCCACCCCCCTGCTAAAGCAGGGGCACCCACAGCAGCCTGCCCAGCATCACAATGTCCAGGTGGCTTGGGAATCTCTCCAGAGAAGGAGACTCCACAACCTCTCTGGGCAGCCTGCTCCAGGCCTCCAGCACCCTCACAACAAAGAATTTTCTCCTCCTGTTCAGCTGGAACCTTCTGGGTTCCCGTGTGTGCCCACTGCCCCTTGTCCTGTTGCTGGACACCACTGAGAAGAGCCTGGCCCCATCCTCTTGCCTCCCACCCTTTAGCTCTTGCTGAGCATTGCTCAGATCCCCTCTCAGGCTGCTTCTCTACAGGCTCAGCAGCCCCAGGGCTCTCAGCCTTTGCTCCTCAGAGATGCTCCAGGCCCCTCAGCATCTTTGCAGCTTTCACTGGACTCTCCAGTAGTTTTCTCTCTTGGACTGAGGTCCAGAACCAGACACAGGACTCCAGATGTGGCCTCACTAGGGCAGAGTAGAGGAGGAGAAGAACCTCCCTGGACTTGCTGACCACACTCCGCTTCACACATCCCAGGAGACTATTGNGAATCACAGAATCACAGACTGGGGTGGGTTGAAGGACACAATCTGCCCAGCACCTTCACCCAAGTCACACACCAACACCCAAAGTCAACCACAGAGGTGGGCAGACCTCATGGTGGGACTGGAAGGGACATCTGGAAATCATCCAGTCCACCCCCCTGCTAAAGCAGGGGCACCCACAGCAGCCTGCCCAGCATCACAACGTCCAGGTGGCTTGGGAATCTCTCCAGAGAAGGAGACTCCACAACCTCTCTGGGCAGCCTGCTCCAGGCCTCCAGCACCCTCACAACAAAGAATTTTCTCCTCCTGTTCAGCTGGAACCTTCTGGGTTCCCGTGTGTGCCCACTGCCCCTTGTCCTGTTGCTGGACACCACTGAGAAGAGCCTGGCCCCATCCTCTTGCCTCCCACCCTTTAGCTCTTGCTGAGCATTGCTCAGATCCCCTCTCAGGTTGCTTCTCTACAGGCTCAGCAGCCCCAGGGCTCTCAGCCTTTGCTCCTCAGAGATGCTCCAGGCCCCTCAGCATCTTTGCAGCTTTCACTGGACTCTCCAGTAGTTTTCTCTCTTGGACTGAGGTCCAGAACTGGACACAGGACTCCAGACGTGGCCTCACTAGGGCAGAGTAGAGGAGGAGAAGAACCTCCCTGGACTTGCTGACCACACTCCGCTTCACACATCCCAGGAGACTATTGGACTCTTGGCCATGAGGGCACATTGCTGGTTCATGGGGAACTTCCTGTCTACCAGCAGTCACAGGTCCTTCTCAGCAGGTCACCCCTCACCTGTCCTCCCTGGGTGAAGGACCCTACACTTGCTCTTGTTGACTTGACCTCTCCACTTCATGTAGACCTTGACAGCAGGTTCTCTGGCACACCACTTGTGCTCTGCTAGTAGAAAGCCCTTGCACAGCAGTCTCCTAAAAGTGGCCTCAACAGCAGCATCCAAACAGAGACAGAAGAGGCTCAGAACTCAGGAAAAGAGCCAAGTTCTGCTCAGAGCCACCAAAAGAAGGCCTGCTGAGTTTAGTTTAGAGAGAGCACAAACAAACAGTGGCATGGCAGATGTTCTACCAAAACAGACAGCATCCAAGAGGCAGTTGTTTGCCTTTTGAGGTCAGAAGGGTAAGAGAAACAACAGCAGCAAATTTCTGCAGAATTAACAAAACCACTTGTTGGATGGAGATGGAGGCCAAAGGGCTTTCCTGGATCACTAGCAGGGTCACACATGAACATCTGTGGGAAGGACATCACCTTCAGCTCTCTGGTTCTGCTAACATGAAGCTGTGCAAAGGCTAAGCCTGAAGCTGGGTGGTTTTGAGCAACCTGATCTGCTGAGAGAGGCTCCCACCATGGACTGGATGAACTTTAAAAGGTCTCTCCCAACCCGAATCATTCTGTGATTCTAAGAAAGTTCACCCCCTTCCCTAATCTTCTTCCAGAAAATTATTTCAGTTCAGAATCCCAGCATGGTGGGAGTTGGAAGGGACCTCATCTAGTCCAAGCCCCACGCTCAGGAAGGGTCTCCCACGGCATCTTTCCCAGGATCACAATGACCAGGTGGGTTTGGAAGCTCTCCAGAGAAGGAGACCCCACAACCATTCTGGGCAGCCTGCTCCAGGCCTCCAGCACCTTCACACCACAGAAGTTTCTCATGCTCAGATGGAACCTCCTGGGTTGCAGTTTGTGCCCATTGCCCCTTGTCCTGTTGCTGGGCCCCACTGAGAAGAGTCTGGCTCCATCCTCTTGCCCACCAGTGCTGAGCATTGAGAAATTACCATACCCCAGTTCATACTGTCCAGTCCCCAGTGAGGGAGGGAGGAAGGGACTCTCTCTTCCAGCCACCCGTCCCAAACCCACCCCAGGTCACTCACACACATCCCTCCCAGCTGGCCTCAGGAACTGAAGGTGCTGGGACACTTACTTTGCTGTCCAGGCGCTGCAGGTAGGAGCAGATGTACTCTATGCTGGCTCCAAACGGGTGCACGTGAAGGAATGTTGAGATGATTCCTGGGGAGAAGAACACCACAAGTTTCATTCTCCTCAGACAAAAGCCACCTGGGGACACCAGCTCTGCACCACTGTGGGCTTTCTGGACCTAAATCACAGCAAGGTTTGGCTCACAGGCTGTGAGGAAAGAGGCAACCAACTCAGATGGTTAGGACCTGCCACACCTCACCACTGGTAATATACCCAGTAATGAACCCACCAAGATTATGTCCCAGGTGGGGATGCCAGGGCCAAGGAGAAGGAAAGCAAAGCCCTCCAACTGTACCATCAAAGGTTGAGGAGCAGGAAGACACAGAAGGCAAAGGAGGAGAGCAGCAGTGGCATGTGTTCCACCCCAACAGTTCTTCAGCACTCAAATGGAGCAATCCAAGAGAGTCTCCAGCTCAAGGCCAGGACTGTCTGTTACAGGCTGACCACCACCTGCAGGAAAAGGCCTTTGGTTGCCCCACAAAGGTCCCTTCCCAGGACCCAGTCTGTGCTCTGGCACAAACAGATCCACATGGATGACCAGAAATGATTTAGTGTTCCTCAAAAGAGATACAGGAGGTGGCCAAAGAGAACTCATCTGAGTGACAAAGCACTGAATACCTTGTCCCTGCAAGACAAGGACTTCCGCTCCTCCTTGCAATGCTCCAGAAAATCCCCAACTTTGGGCTGAAAAGCCACATTTGGCTATTTTCCAGTATTCCTAGGAACAGGCAAGGGAAGAGGAAAGAAAAGAGGAGCAGATGTACCCATGCTGTGAATCAGAAGTCACCAGAATCTTCACGAGCACCACACGAAGACGCTGGCAGCATTTCTTCTCCCACTGAGCCTGACCTTCTCTCCCTGCCACCTTTCCCCACCCTCCCTTCCTCTCTGCCTACAGCTTCTAAAGCTTTGGATAAGCTTCTGTAGCCTATCTCATCAGGGTCCTAGCACAGCACACCCGGCCCAATGGTCTGAGGGTCCTCAGATGTCATCCACGCCATGAGGTGCTGCAGTGCTCAAGCTAAAAGCTAAGCCTTAGAGCCTGTCTGGGATCCTGTGAGGTTGGTTAGGCGTTAGTTGGATCAAGACTAATCCTCCTCCTTAACCTATCACCTTCAGGGATGCCTCCCAGCAGAGTACCCTGCACTGCAGCATCTGCTGACCTGATGCCACCACACACAAGCCCCCTTCACACCTGTGTGCTTTTGCACAGCACAAAGATCTCCACCTGCACAAGCTGAGACCCCGACCCAACCAAAGCTCAAGGGGCTTCAGGGACTCCCACCCACCTCCACCAGCAAGGGAACAGGAGGTGGCCAGTGGGAGCTGTGAGGCCACCCAGAAGCAAGTCCCACTCCAGCATTGCCACCAAGCCCACCAAAAGAACTCACCTACTAAGAGAACTTCTCGTTCAGACTTCACAAGACCATTGCTCAGTGTCTTCTCAGCTGGACACTCCTTCTCCTGGCTACAGGCACAGACTCTGGAAGTGCTGCTCTCCTAGAAGAAACCCACAGACCCAATTCCAGATGCCAGCAGCAGAGCAGGCATCAAGCAGCAGCTCAGGGCCTCTCCTTGTTCCCCTTTCTCCAAGTCTCTACTGCTGATCCTCCCAAGTGCTCCCAGCACAGCTGGGCTCAGGCTACTGTGGCACAGTCAGATGAAAAGCCAATGGAGATCAGCAGGATCACAGAATTGCTTGGGTTGGAAAGGACCTCCAAGATCAAACCCAGGCATCAACCCAACACCACCATGGCCATTAAACCATGTCCCAAAGTGCCATGGTCACACATCCCTTGAGATGGTGACTCCACCACCTCTATGGGCAGCCTGTTCCAATGCCTGACCACTCTTGCAGGAATTTTCTTAATCTCCAAATAAACCTCTCCTGGCACAATTTCAGGTCATTTCCTCTCCTATCACCTGATACTACAGAGAACAGACCAACCCATAACTCACTCTAACCTCCTTTTAGGGAGTTGTAGAAAGCAATGAGGTCTCCCCTCAGTCTTCTCCAACCCCAGTTCCCTCATCCCTCCTCACCAGACCTGCTCTCCAGACCCTTCACCAGCTTCTTTGACCTGCTGCAGCCCCTTGAAGTGAGGGGCCCAAAACTGAACCCAGTACCCAAAGTAGAGCCTCACCAATGCACAGTACAGAGGGACAATCACTTCCCTGCTCCTGCTGGCCACACTATTGCTGGTGCAAGCCAGGATGTTGGTGGATTTCTTAGCCACTTGGGCACACTGCTGGCTCGTCTCCAGGTGCTGTCAAGCAGCACCCCCAGGTCCTTTTCCACTGGGCAGTTTCCAGCCACCCTGCCCCAAGCTTGGAGTGTTCCTGGGGTTGTTGTGACCCAAGTGCAAGACCCACCACTTGGCCTTGTTAAACCTCAGCCCATGGACCTCAGGCCACCAATCCACCCAGGCCAGATCCTTCTGCACAGTTTTCCTACCCTTGATCAACACTGCAGATGCACTGAGGGTGCCCCCAAGGATGTCCCAGCACCGCCTTCATCACCCTGCTCACTGCTCTGAAGGGCCTTGTTCTGAGTAGTAAAAGACCAAGAATCCAAAGCAAGCCCTGCAGTGCCCAGTTCAGCTGCTGGGGTTTGTGTTCCAGCTGCCAGCACAGAGGTGACAAAATTAACCAGTGCCCCATGGCTGCACAGGGCTTAGGACCAGGCTGCCCTCAACTCCAGTTTGTGGTGCTCAGTTAAAGCAGCATTTTCCATAATTCCTTATACCCTAAACCAACACAGGGCTGCTAGGGATGCAAAGAGGAGTTGGGTGGACTAGAGGCTGAGCTTCCTTTTCTTCCTGTGGAACTCTAGTGGTCCCAGAGCTACAGCCAGCTATAATTGGAAGCAGCCTCCAGTGACAGGGACTGGAGCTGGGCCAGTGACAAAGATAGGATTAACTGGTCCCCAGGGTCTGCTCAGCTTCTGCACCAGTGCAGTGCTCAGCTATGCAGGGAGCACAGTCTGGGCAGTGCTGGCCTAAGGACACTGCAAGTTGCTTCTGCAGGAGAATCCCAGCATGGTAGGGGTTGGAAGGAACCTCTGGAGATCATTCAACCTCACTGATAGAGCAGGGGCACCCACAGAAGCTTGCACGGCATCACAATGGCCAGAGGGGTTTGGAATCTCAACAGAGAAGGAGACTCCACAGCCTCTCTGGGCAGCCTGCTCCAGGGTTTCAGCATTCTTAAATTACAGAAGTTTCTCCTCATGTTTAAGTGGGACTTCTTATGTTCAAGTTTGTGCCCTTTACCCTTTGTCCTGTCACTGGGGACCACTGACAAAAGCCTGGTCCCATCCTCCTGACACCCACCCTTGAAGCACTGATGATATCGCCATCCTCAGTCTGCTCTTTCCCAGTCTAAAAATATCCAATTCTCTGAGCTTTTCCTCCTCAGAGATGTTCCAGGACCCTCAGCATCTTCCCAGCCTCCACTAGACTCTCTCCAACAGTTCTCTGTCTCTCTCGAACTGAGGAGCCCAGAATCAGACCCAGTACTCCAGATGAGGCTTTACCAGGGCAGAGTAGAAAGTGAGAAGAACCTCCCTTGACCTGCTGGCCACACTCTTTTTGATGCACCCCAGGATACTGTTGGCCTTCTTGGCCATGAGGAATCATTGCTGGCTCATGCCCATCCTGCTGTCCACCAGGACTCCCAGAGCTGCTCTCTGGGGAAGCAAAGCAAAGCTCTGTGCTGTGGAAATGGAGCTGGGGTTGTGACAGTGAGAACACACTGCCTGCTTCTCCTGGAGATCCAGCAGGTGTTTCTGAAGCCTCATCCAAAGAGCAGTGCAGTGTCTTGGATATGACAGAGTGGCAAAGATCTTCTGTTCTGCTTCTGCCAGCCAGAAGCTGCTGGGGATGATTTAAATTTGTACAGTCACAACACAACCGCCTCACAACTGACCTCAGGACCACCCTCAGTTCACAGGGAGGTGCCAGCACTTCCCTCCTCAGTGACACCTTCTGACTGAAGCAGCAGAAGCAACTCTTCACTTACATTCCCTTGGCCATCAGCTGCGTCCCTCTCCTTGTCCTCTTCATCTGCCATGCTTTGCTGTATGGAGGTGAAGAAAAGGGAATGTTACTGATGACAGTCTGTGTGTTTCTGTTCTTCAACACCAAGCACCAAAGCTCCTACAATCAATGCCCTACAGTCATTTTTCATCACCAGAAAGACGTTGATGGCACAAAAAGATGGGGCAAGACGAGACCTGGGATTTGGCTCTGAGGTCCTCAGCAAGCAGCTCTGCAGCATCAATGTCACAGAATCATTAAGGTTGGAAAAGATCTTAAGGATCAGCAAGGCCAATCATAACAAAGGTCCATTGTCTACCCTGTGTAATAGGGGCTGTGCTACAGGACCAAACAGGTTCTGATTCCTGCATGGAACTGTGATGAAAGGACAGAGGAGGCCACACCACTGTTGCAAATCTTGTAACAAACCCTTTCCATTCAAAGGTTTTATGGAGGTCAGACTAGAATATGTCCCTAAAATTCGAACCCACAAATCAAGATTTGATAACTGAGACTCCTCTTGCTTATCTTTTAAAGCTCAGGTTGCAGGAAGCCACATTCCAGCTGCAATGTCACTGTACACTGTCAAATGAAAGCTGAGCCTTTCTTTCTACAGGAGCCTAGGCAGGTTGTCTCACTGGGACATGAAGCCACCAGCCAGTCCATCACTGATACCCTCCACAGTGGCAGGTAACCCCTTCTAGTTTCCCAAGAACTGCTCCTCAGCCAGGGTCAGGCATCTTCTCCAAGTCCTGAAAGACCACAGAACTCCAGGAGTTGGTGCTGAGACCAAGGTGACACACACCTGCTCCTTCAGGTTCTCCAGTAATGATTCTACTTTCAGTTTGTCTTCTTTCACTTTTTCCAGCTCAGCTTCTCTCTTTTTGTACTCCTCTTGTAATTTCAGAAGATGCTGGAAGAGAAAAGATAAACCCAGTTCTTAACCTGCCTTTCACTTCCAGCTGAAGACCAGAGAAGGAGTAAGGGTTTGTCCATGAAGACAGATCATATTCACAGACACCATGGGAAGGGTAGGAAGGGACCTCTGGAGATCGTAGAGCCAAGGTACATTCACCTAGAGAAGGTCACACCAGAATGAATCCAGGTGGATCTGGAACGTCTCCAGAGAAGGAGACTCCATCACCACTCTGGGCAGGCTGCTCCAATGCTCTATCACCCTTAAACTGAAGAAGTTCCTCCTCAGAACAATTCAAACTCATCAAACTCTTTCCTGGACTGTCCATTAGAAATGCCTTTGCCTATGAGCTGGCAAAACCAGCCTGACCGTGCAACCATGGGGCTGGAATTCCATCAGCCATGTGGCAGCTGTAAGCAAAGCCCAGGCCCACCTTCTGCATGCCCTGCAGAGCCTGCTGGAGAAGCTTCATCTGCTGCTCCTTGGTTGTGTCCTCATCCCTGCTCGCTTTGCCCTGCTCCTGCTTGAGCAGCTCCACCTCGTTGCGGTAGGCATCCAGCTGCCAGCGCAGGCTGTCGTTCTCCTCCTTCAGGGCTTCCACTTGTGACACCAGTGCTGGAGGACAAGGCAGGAAGGGATCAGAAGTCAAAGAACTGGAGGAAAGAAGTTCCTGGGGGCTCTTCCCCAGTGCCCCCATAGCTACCAATGCCCAGTTAAGAGCAGAGCAGCAACATGAGCTTGTCCCAAGCACGGATCGTGACACCTCTAAAAAAGCTGCTCTAGACAACAAGCACCTCTGAGCAGGGTGGAAGAAAGAATCCCAGCATGGTGGAGCTTGGAACGACCTCTGGAGATCATCCAACCCTGATAAAGCAGGATCATCCACAGCAGCTTGCCCAGGATCACAATGTGCAGCTGGGTTTGGAAGCTCTCCAGAGAAGGAGACTCCACCACCTCTCTGGTCCAGGCCTCCAGCACCCTCACACCAAAGAGGTTTCTCCTGTTCAGGTAGAACTTCCTGGGTTCCAGCTTGTGCTCATTCCCCCTTGTCCTGTAATTGGGCACCCCTGTAATTGGGCACCAACTGAGAAGAATCTGACCTCATCTCCTTGCCCCTAACCCTTGCTGAGCATTGCTCAGATCCCCTCTCAGGCTGCTCTTCTCCAGGCTCAGCAGCCACAGGGCTCTCAGCCTTTCCTCCTCACAGATGCTCCAGGCCCCTCAGCATTTTTGTTGCCTCCTCTGGACTCTCTCCAGTAGTCCCCTGTCTCTCTTGAACTAGGGAGCCCAGAACTGGATCCAGTGCTGCAGATGTGGCCTCACTAGGGCAGAGTAGAGGAAAACCTCCCTCAATCTGCTNGGTGAGGCACTGGAACAGGTTGCCCAGGGAGGTTGTGGCTGCTCCCTCCCTGGAGATGTTCAAGGCCAGGTTGGACAAGGCCTTGAGTAACCTGTACTAGTGGGAGGTGTCCCTGCCTATGGCAGGGGGCTGGAACTAGATGATCCTTGAGGTCTCCTTCCAACTTTACCATTCTATGATTATGAGCTGTCAGAAGTGATGTTACCTGATTCTTCTGTTTCTTTCATCTCTGGTGGATCTTCTATTTCTTCATCAGACATTTCCATCTCCTCTTCCCTCCGAATGCCCATCAGCTCATCGTTATGGATGTTACGGATCTCCTATGGTTCAGAAAGCAGAGTGGGGTTCAAACACAGGTCCTGAGGAGCAAGTGGGGGGGGTCAAAATGCTCAAACCTACATCTGCCAAACACAGCTCCACGATGCAAGGAAGGAGCATGACAAACAAGCTTGGCACAGACTGTCAGACCAAGGACAACATCCAGCACGAGTCAACCTGTCACTGCTACCGGTATTGCTGATTCAGCTTGACTTGGGTTTGACCATGAGTCCATCACTTCACTCTACAGCTATATGCAGCCTCCCCTGAGGTTTCTGCATAGCAGTGATATCCCCTGAGCAAGAACAGCTCAAAGGTGCCCCTCAAGGCTGAGACATCCTTTACCTGGCATCTGAGAGCTGTAACGAGGTCAGTGACACAGCTTTGGTACCAATCAGTTATTGCTTAATCACCACTTGATTGCCATTTAATTATCACTCAATCATCCATTACCATGGAATGGTTTGGGTTGGAAGAGACCTTAAAGATCATTTGTTCAAATCCCCTGCCATGGGCAGGGAACACTTCCCTCAAGCCCAGGTTGCTCAAGGCCTCATCCAACCCAGCTTTGAATTTATATAAGCTCAGAGTCTCCACAACTCCCTCTGGGCAACCTGTTCCAGTGTCTCACCGCCCTCATGGGGAAGAGTTTCCTCCTGTCTCCTCCAAACCCTTGTTAAAACCCTACTCAGTAACCCCACAAGGATGATAACTTCTCACAACTGACCTGTAACAGCCTGGCTGCCAGCTGCCATCCCCTTGACATCTCCTTCTCTTGCCATCCAATTCTGCTCACCAGCACCCCAAGCACTGTCCACCCAGAGCAGCCAAGGGGGAAGGTGACCACGTTTGCCATGTGGCTGAATGGATGCCCTGGCACAGCAATGGGGCAAGTGCAAGAACATGGCAGATCTGTGATGGGCACCTCCAAAGCAACTGCTGCCTGCCCCAGAAACCACTCCTAGAAGGGCAGTTGGGTTGAAGGTAGGAGGAACATCTTCCCAGTCTTCAACTGGCTCTGCTCAACAGCTGATGATAGCCCAAATCAGCCCCCAAGTTGGAGAAGGTTGAGCAGAGCACAGCACCCAGCAGGGCCAGGCTGTGCCATGGGTCACCAGGGCCCTGACTGCACCCAACAAGCATCAGAGAAGCCAAACACTTGAGCACGGCTCTTTCTCAGAGCAAGGGCTCTGGTAGCTACCACAGCATGGTGGTTCAGCAGGTGAAGTTTCCATGGCTGCTTAAGGAGCTGCCTGCAGCCTGGGAGAACCACCTGAAGTTTCCCCTGATACAACCAAAACCTGTCCTAGCCTAATGACTGCCCAACACATCCCCATTGCCCAGGCTGCTCCATGGCCCTTGGTGACTCACAGGACTGCACTCTGCTAGAAGCTGTACCAAGGTGCACCTTGGAGGACCACCTTCCTTTAAGGGAAGGCCCTAACTAAGCTGGAGAAGACCAGCAGGCTGAGCCTAGCTGCAAGCACTCCTGGAAGAGGCCACAGCAGTGGTCTCGCAACCTCTTCCCACTGGGAGAACTTACCTTGGCACAAAAGAGAGCTCCAAATGGAGGGCATGCTCCCACCCCAGTTATCAAAAGCCCTCTCAGTTAGCAGGAAGAGGAGCTCTAAGGCTGAAGCAGAGGCACATTCTGAACCGTGTCCTCCTGGCTTCTTGAGTAGGAGATGAAGCCTTAGCTCCAATATTGGTAGGTTCCACTGCTTTGGACAAGTCTTCAGTGTCAGCAGTAAAAACAGATTCAAGCCTCACCGTACTTGAAAACCTTGAGCAGGGAAAATGCAGTTTCTTGCTCTTTCCTTCAAAACTGTTCACAGCCCAGGGGAAGCATGCCTGTGTCATCACCTTGAGCATTGACCCTTCTAGGGAAGGGACACAGAAGTGAGACTCCAGGGGAGATGAGCTCTGGATAGCAAACCCACCACCAGACTCTCCTGCTGCTCTTGGTAGCCCTCCATGTTCTCAAAAGCACAGCTACCTCCTCCCTTCCTCCTCAGGCCAGATGAAAGTCAGGATGGGCTCCAGTGCCAATTGCAGCTGAGCAATGTGACATCCCCACCACGGAGGTGACTTGTGTCATCCCAGCCTGCAGGGCAAGCATCTCCCTGGACTACCACATCCCCAAGAGATGCTCCTGCTTTATCTCACCTTTATTTTTCTCTGGTGTTGTAGTTCCAGTGTCTCACCGCCTTGGGTTGGAAGGGACCTTGAAGATCATCCAGTTCTAAGCCCCCTGCCATGGGCAGGGCCACCTTCCACTAGACCAGGTTGCTCAAGGCCTCATCAAACCTGGTTTTGAAAACCTCCAGGGAGAGAGGTGCCTGACACCACTGAGATGTGAGAAGATGAAATAAGGCACTGAACTGTTCTTCATCCTGTAGGATGAGCAGTTTGAGTGGCAGGTCTTCTTCAACCCATCCTTGTCACCACCTTTAAATCCTGCATTTCACCCCAGTGTGGCTCCATAGGGTAAATAGCCACAGGAGAAGACCCTCTCTCGAGCTCTCCAGGCTGTCCAGCCATGGTTATTTCCACCTTTCAAGCCTGGCAGGACAAACATAATCAAACACACCTTTGGTGATGTCCAGGGGTTCATAGAAACATAGAGTGGTGAGAGGTTGGAAGGGACCTCTGGAGATCAGAGCCTGCCAGAGCAGGATCACCAAGGGCAGGTCACACAGGAGTACATCTAGATAGGTCTTGAAAGTCTCCAGAGAAGGAGACTCCACCACCTCTCTGCACAGCCTCCTCCAGGGCTCTAGCCTCCTTACAGTAAGGAAAGCTCTCCTCATGTTGAGGTGGAACTTCCTGAGTCCAGTTTGTGTCTGTTGCCACATCTCCCACCACAGGGTACCATTGAGAAGAGACTGGTCCCCCCTTCTAGACACCCACACAGATTTGTAAACATTTATAAGATTGTAGAATGGTTGAGGACAGAAGGGACCTTAAAGATCACCTAGTTCCAAACCCTCTGTCATGGGCAGGGACAACACATCCAGGCTTGAAGCCTCTACAACTACTCTGGTTCCAGTGCCTCACTACCCTCATGGGGAAAAGTTTCCTTCTCATGTCTCATCTAAATCAGTTGCTCCAGGCCCCATCCGGCCTGGTTTTGAACACCTTCCCTCACCTCAGGGCTTGCTGTGGAGGTTTAACCCCACATCTTTCCTGCTTTAAGATGAAACCCAGCAGGAACTAGATCAAGGCTCAATATTACCAGGCACAACTTCCACCAGCTGCCAGATCTCAACATACTGCTGCCAGCAACACAACCACAAGCTTGGATGAGGCCTTGAGCAACCTGGTCTAGTGGAAGGGGTCTCTGCCCATGGCAGGAGGACTGGAATTGATGATCTTGAAGGTGCCTCCCAACCCAACCCATTCTAGGACTGCATGAATCGCTGTGTTACCTGTTAAGAGGAGAGCTGATGGAGCAATCCTCAGCTGATGCTGTGAAGGAAGGAGTTGTTATCCACCAGGCAAGCTTAACATCAACATCCTGACAAGAAAGAGACCATGCTGGAGGGATCTAACACAAGAAAAGAGTTACCAACCTCTGCTTGTTTGCACCACACGCTGATGTTCTTACGCTGAGCTTTCGTGAAATGGTCCCAAGCCTTTTGTTTGGAGGCAGAATGGTACACGGCCACTATCTGCTCGACTGTAGGATCAACCCAGCAGGCAAACCAGGCCAGAAAAGCATCCAGAGAGGGCGAACAAGAGGAGTAAAGGAGTAAAAAAGTGGAATCAGGCAGGTGGTTTGGCTGAGCTTTTCTCATAACACTGTTCTGTGCTGAAGCTATGCTCAGGAAAGGGGCTGGGCTGCCTGGAAAGGAAAGAGCAGGGCTTCACCGGGCCAGAGAGCGACCAGCAACAAGGACAAGAGGCTCTACTCTCAGCTGGAAGAAAGGAAGGCAGGTCTTGAGCTACAGAATCATAGAATGCAATGGGTTGGAAGAGATCCTCAAAGGTCATCTTGTCCAACCGCCCTGCAGGCGGCAGGGACATCTGCAACTAGGGCTGAGGGAGCTGGAGTTGTTCAGCCTGGAGAAGACTCCAGGGGGACCTTACAGCTGCTTACCAGTACCTGAAGGAATCTTAGAGGAATGATGGAGAGGGACTCTTCATAAGGGTGTGTAGCAACAGGACAAATGGAAATGGTTTTAAGCTGAGGGAGAGTAGGGTTAGACTGGATCCTAGCAAGAAACACAGGATTGTTTTTAATGCTTCTGATACTAGATCAGGTGAAATTCTTGCCCCAAACCAGCTTTCGATAGAATGCTTTGGGTTGGAAGGGATCCTCAAGATCATCTAGTTCCAAACTCCCTGTCATGGGCAGGGACACCTCCCACTAGATCAGGGCTCATCCAACCTGGCCTTGAACCCCTCCAGGGAGGGGGCATCCACAACCTCCCTGGGCAACCTGTTCCAGTGTCTCACCACCCTTAGGTCAAACTTGGGATTTTCTTCTACTTGGATTAAGCCAAGTGTGGCTGAAACAGCAGTGAGTGCTATCACTACTTAGATTCATGGAATGATTTGGGTAGGAAAGGACCTTTAAAGCTCATCCAGTCCAACTCCCTGCAGTCAGCAGGAACATCTGCAACTAGAACAGGTTGCTCAGAACCACAAACAACCTGACCTGCAGTGGAGGCAGGCATGGGACATCTCCCACCTCTCTGGGCAACCTGGGCCAGGCTCTCATCACCCTCAGTGTCAAACATTTCTCCCTTCTCTGACATCTGAATCTCCCTTTGTCCTTTCACAACAGGCCCTGCTCACAAGTCTGTCCCCAGATGTCAGATCAGCCCCTTGAAGTTCTGAAAGGCCACCAGAAGGTTTCCCTTAAGCCTCCTTTTCTCCAGGCTGAAGAACCCCAACTCCCTCAGCCTAGCCTCACAGCAGAGGGCTTACAGCCCTCCCATCATTGTTGTGGCTTCTGGCCCTGCTCCAACAGGTCCATGTCTCTGCTGTGCTGAGGGCTCCAGAGTTGGCCCCAGCACTGCAGTTGGGGTCTCACCAGAGCTTAGGAGAGGGGCAGAATCCCCTCCCTCAGCCAAAAGATTGACTATAAACCCAAAAATTATGTGTGTTCACAACTTAGACAAGGGCTCCAGGAAACTTTAGTGCAGGTGGGGAGAAGGTCCTGTTGAAAGGGAGTCAAAAAAAAAGGTAAAGAAAAATATTCAGGCTTAAAGCAAGGATGGGCAAGAGGGAATGAGTGGTGTGAGGATCTGTCAAGAATTTCATCCTGGACCTAACACATCTTCCTCTATTTCATGGGACAACAAAGAACTGGGATTGGACAAACCCAGGTTCCAAAGGTTTGTGCTTCTACCTGAGGACAGAGTGCTCGGAACACTCTGCTGCATCCTACCTTTGGCGAACAAATCCTCTACACTTGGCTGAGGCACCAAATCACCCAGGACTTACCTTGTCTGTGCACAGAGGTGGAGCTGAGAAGATGACAACTACCATCAGACCAGAATTAGAAGAGGGGAAAAAAAAAATACCACAGAAGGATTCATTCTCTTCTCCCCCCTCCCAAAATGCGGACTCTCACTCCAGGAAAAATAACCCAAGGAACATCTGCCAGATTAACTGTGGCTGGACAGAAGCTGCTTCTTCTCCTGGAGCCCTTCTAGTGTGGCTATAGAAATGAAGCCTCCTCCCTCCAACAGACACCACCACCCAGCATGGAAGCACTACTCACACTGCACCAGAATCCCTGAGAGAGCAAGTTTGAATTTCTCCTTTGCCTCCTCCATCTCCTTCTCGTGAGCTGCCTTCTCATTCACCAGCCTGCGGATGTGGCTGTTGGCTGACTGGATCATGGAGTAGAAGTTGTTGGCAGTCCTTCTATTCACCTCTCCACGCTCTATCCAAGTCAGCAAGGTCTGGATGGCTTCCAGGAACTTGGTGTCATCTGCAGCAAGGAAGGACACCTTTATACCACTGAGATACAGGTTCACAGGCCCTTTCCTGGCACTTTTCAAAGGTCACTTTAACTCCAGGCACCAAGCACAGGTGCTGAAAGCGTGATGTTAGAACACCACAAAGCTCTGCAAAGGCAGGAAGGTCTAACATCAAGCTGGGGAAGCAAACTGTCTGTTGAGATACTAGAGGATCACCAAACCTCTTGGGAAACTTCATATGCCCACTCAGATGTGTTCCCTCATGGAAGAGCACAACCCTGCTCCAAAACAATTGGGCCACACATGGAATTGGTCTTCCAAGGTCTTAGGACTTAACTAAGTTCTCATGACTTAACTAAGTTAACACAAAGAAAAGTGGTTTGAAAGAATAACAGAATTGTCAGGGATGGAAGAGACTTCAAGATCATCTAGTTCCAACCCCCCTGCCATGGGGAAGGACACCTCACACTAGATCAGGCTGCTTGGAGCCCCATCCAGCCTGGCCTTAAAGGCCTCCAGGGATGGGGCTTCCACCCCCTCCCTGGGCAACCTGCTCCAGTGTCTCGCCATCCTCACAGTGAAGAACTTCTTCCTAACATCCAGTCTGAATCTACCCACTTCTACTGTTCTGCTGAAGAATGGGCTTGGTTTTTCTAAAACACCAACAGCTCTGTAAGAGATGGTCTGGAGAGCTGCTGGGAGCAGGCTGAGGGCTTGGTCTGAATGGGCTCTGCAAAGTCTAGGAAGTCACCAATGCCCCCGGTGAGCAAGATGATGACCCCCGGGGACATCAACACCCCCGGCAAGCAAGATGATGACCCCCGGGGACATCAACACCCCCGGCAAGCAAGACGATGACCCCCAGAGGACACAACCCCCTGCCCATGGCTCACAGGAGCCCTCACCTTTCAGCTTGTCGGCAATGATGCTGCACTCGTGGTCGGAGTAGTGGACGACAGGGGGCGGGGAGGGCGGTCGGAAGCGCTCCTCCTCCAGGCGCCGGCGGTGCCGCTCCTCTCGCGCCAGCATCCGCTGCTTGCACTCCCACTCGTAGAGGTCGTCGCGGGCCTGGGCGAAGTCCACGTGCAGCCGCCCTGTGTCCTTCTTGTCCGTGCTGGAGCCCAGCCTGATGCGGTAGCCTGGCAACAGGGATGGACAGGTCATGGAATTGCAGAATGGCTTGGAGTGGAAGGGAGCCTAAAGATCATCTAATTCCAACCCTGCTACCATGGGCAGGGACACCTCCCACTAGTGCAGCTTGAACACCTCCAGGGAGGGAGCAGCCATCATCACAACCTGTTCCAGTGTCTCCCCACTCTCACTGTAAAGAATTTCTTCCTAATCTCCAGTTTAAATCTCCTCTTCCAGCTCAAAGCCATTGCCCCTTGTCCTAGGCCCTACAAAACCTTGTAAAAAGTCTCTTCCCAGCTCTCCTGTAGCTCCCTTCAGAAACTGGAAGGCTGCTCTGAGGTCTCCCTAGAGCCTTTTCTTCTCCAGGATGAACAGCCCCACCTCCCTCAGCCTGTTCCCACAGGGAAGGTTCTCCAGCCCTCTGATGGGTTCTGAGCCCATCTTCATGGCCTACTTTGCGCCCCCTCCTGGAGCTCCATGTGCTTCTTGTATTGAGGGCATCAGAACTGGATGCAGTACTGCAAGTGGGATCTCACCAGAGCAGAGGAGCAGAATCACCTCATTCTGCTGCTCTCACTGCTTCTGATGCAGCTTAGGATTGTTTTGATTGGAAGAGACCTCCAAGAGAGTCCGACCATCAACCCAACACCACCACAGCCATTAAACTATGTCCCAAAGTGCCAAGGCCACACATTTCTTGAACACCTCCAGGGATGGAGACCACCACCACCCTGGGGAGCCTGTTAAGAGCAGGAACTGTTTAAAGTCATATCTCACACTGCAGGACCAAGCAGGAGGGAAGGAAAGGGAAGACTTGGATCCAACAACTGCCCTGGATTCTTCCACTCTTTCACAAACTCCAGAAGGTGAGGAAGGTTCAGAGAAACATGTGGACATGGTTTAATAGCCATGGTGGTGTTGGATTGATGGTTGGACTCTCTCTTAAAGGTCTTTTCCAACCAAAATAATTCTGTGATACTATCAGGAGCTGTTCTGATATTTAAGCAGCAGCAGAAAAAAAGTGAACTGACATCAGACAGACCTTCCAGTTGCCACAAAGCCCAAGGCGACTCCAGAAGAGTCACTACACTCTGCTCTCCAGTTCTAAGGTGCCACCTGAGGCAGAAATAGACCCACCAGAGAGGTAAAGAGCCTTGTCCACCATGAACTCCTCAGCGAAGCGGATGTGGCAGAAGTTCTTCTTGCTCTTGCGGATGGCGATGACCTCCCCGCACTGCTCAAACACCTCCATGATGATCTGCTCTGTCCCGTTCTCTGGCAGGCCCCCCACAAACACTGTCTTGCACCCTGGGGGTCTCTCTCTTGTGGCTGGAGGGGGTAGATCTGAAGAGGGCAAGGGGAAGAAAGCAGACCAGGTTAGTTTTTTGGTCATCAGTACATGCTCTCTTTGTCTCCCTGAGGTGGATCTTCCCACACCAGACCTTCCTGGCTTCCTTCAAACATACACCTAGGCCATGCTGCATCCAACTCCACTCAGCAGCAGATCTACAGCACAGCTGAGATGCTAGACAGGAACAAATGCATTTACCAGCCTGTATCCAAACAGAACATCACTGGAGCATGGAACCGTTCAAACTGCAGAACATGAGTGGCAGCAGGACCTCAACACTGTACCATGGGAGATGTTACATAAGCACAGTTCAACTGTCCTAATGTAAAGAACACCTGAAAAAGGTTTACAGAAGGTTCTAAAGGGCAAAAAGCTCTAGAGGGTACTAAATTTTCATGATAAAGGGACCAAATGAACCAAATTTGGACTAAGAAGGTGTCAAGGAAGGGAAGAGATGAAGGTGAACTGAGAGATAAATCAGCCTGGGCACATCAGGAGTTATATTTGAAATGGGGGGCATGGACTCCTACTCTGGAGCCCACCAGGCTCAGGTACCATTGGTTGAGAACTCACCGGGCTCGAGTGCCACCTGCTGGCACCTTCTTATGAATTCTACCAAACCAGTCCCTGCAGCTGGAGAACACCAGTCTGCAGGCAGGAGCTCTTCCAACAGCACCTGTGGGCTCCTGCAAGCCTGCAGGTTTCTAAAAGGGAGAAGATTTGGCCAAAAAAGAGTAATCAAGACAATGAGGAGCTCTGAATGGACATCAACACAGGTACAAGAGGTTCAACACAGGTACGAGAGGTTCCTCAGCCAGAAAAAGCCCAAACTGACCCAAAGACCTGGAGCAGACTGGGTGCTAAGGAGGGAACTGCTAAATATTCTAACAGTGATGGTTAAAGGTTTCCTCCAAAGCTATGAAAGGAGGTCTCCTCCTTACCTCTATCAGATCACATGGGTTTGGCCATTTCATCCCCTTCCTCTTGCCCTGCACAAGCCCAGCCAGCTGACAGACACCCATGGGTTCCCCACTCTGGTTTTCACAATGAACTGAGGAGAAAGGCTCCATCAGTGATCTGAAGGGGACCCTTGTTTCTAGCTGTAGCCTGGTGGCCCCTGCTTGTCTATTTCTTAGTTATCTGCCTCATTTCCAACTGCCTCTGCTCTTCTTCTGTCCCATTCTGTGAGGGCCATGGACCATGCTGCCTGATCCAGTCCCTCCAGGAGCCTTGGACAATATATCCAAAAATCACATCATGAAGATCAGAGCTCCATGTCCAGGGACTGAAATATTTTTTTCCCCAGTTCTTATAATCCAACAAATTGAAAATGTTTCTGATGGTGAGGCACCAGAAACAGATTGCCCAGGGAGGCTGTGGATACCCCCTTTGTGGAGATGTTCATCCAGGTTGGATGGGGTCTTGAGCAACCTGAGCTCGTGGAAGGTGTCCTTGCACACAGAATCATAGAATGTTGGGGGTTGGAAGTGACCTCTGGAGATTGAGTCCAACTCCCCTTCCAAAGTAGGATCACCAAGGGCAGGCCACAAGGAAAGTATGCAGGTGGGTTCTGAAGCACTGCAGAGGAGACAACTCCACAACCTCTCTGGGCAGCCTGCTCCAGCACCCTCACAGCAAAGAAGTTTCCCCTCATGGCAGAGAGGTTGTAACTAGACGATTTTGAAGGTCTCTTCCAACCCAAACCATTCTAAGACTCTATGAAATGACAAACCCTCAGTGCCAAGAAAAGGCTTTTCCTATCACTGTCACCTGCTGCTCAGCATTTGGTGAGTCCCCCCAGAACAGACCTTCTCCCACATCATGTTTTTACACACATATTCCTGCACTCAGACATAGTCCTGCCTGGACAGAGAGGGGACAGAAGATGGTCACTTACGTGGGTTGGGTGGGAAGAGGGTGCAGCTCTTGCAGTGAATGATCTCCTTCACAGCAGGCATGTCTGGAGGGATGGGAGGTGGGACTATCCCCAAACCTGGCATCATGGGGTTGATGGGAGGGATTCCAGTCATCATCCCAAGAGCAGGATCAAAGTCTAAACAAAGGAGAGAAGAAAGAGGTGAGGCAGCAGTTTGGAACTGTTTGTTTATGCAGACAGCAGATGGAGGTGAGGGTGGTGAGAGACTGGAACAGGTTGTGGATGCCTCCTCCCTGAAGATGTTCAAGGTCAGGTTGGATGAGGCCTCAAGCAACCTGGGCTAGTGGAAGGTATGTCCCTGCTCATGACAGGGGGTTGGACGTAGATAATGTTTAAGGTCCCTTCCAACCCAAACCATTCTATGAATCTATGAAACTCCCCCTACACATCCCAGCAACAAGGAGGTGGATCAAGAGAACTGGAGAAGGAGCATCACCAACCAACCCACCACAACTTTTGATCTGTGCTCTTAGAACTCCTTTTTAAGTACTGCTTCACTGTTGACTGCCTCAGCCAAACAGATTTTGTCTGTTCAAATCAACAACTTCTTTTTCCACTCTGTAGACACCACCTCCTGTCTGTAAGAAATGCTTCTCTTGGGAGAACCATTGGTCTGGTCTCCCAAGCAGCAAATGACAAGAAGAAATGGCCTCAAGTTGCCCCAGGGGAGGTATAGGTTGGACAGGATAAACGATTTCTGCCCCCAAGAGTTGTCAAGGCCTACCCTAGGCTGCCCAGGGCAGTGGTGGAGTCCTCATCCCTGGAGGGGTTTCCAAGCCATGGAGAGGCGGTGCTGAGGGTCATGGTTTGGCAGTTACCTGGCAGTGCTGGGTGAACAACTGGACTTGATGAGTTTAAAGGTCTCATCCAACCAAAATGATTTTATAATCTAGGGTCAAGACCTTGCTAAGTAAGGATTGCATTACCCACGTAAGGAAATCTGTAGCATGCAGAAACCAGGTAAAGAACCCAACCTGGGCAGGTTCCACAAAGCAGGTGAATAGTAGAGAGAGCATCAGACCCATGGGGTAAGGGAATCAGCTTGCAAAGCAGACAACTGGACCACTTTCAGCAGAATAACTTGAGGAAATCCCTTCCTGCAGGCCTTGCCCTGCTTCAGTTACCACTCTGCCTGTACCCAAGGAGAACTTCACTTGGGTTTCAACTCTTAGATTTGCCTCCCCTACCAACTAAACCAAAGGGAGCAACCAGAGGAGGAATGTTGTGTCTGCTCAGAAGCTGTGAGCCCTGGGGAAGCAATAGCTGTGGGCAAGCAGGAATGGGAACAGTGCTCCTGAATGCCTTCAAGAGCAAGTTAATGAGGATGAGAACATCAGAAGCTAAGCTAAGCAGACAACCAGCACTAGCAGGGCAAGCTGGTATGCCTGGGGCAAGATCTCACTCCCTCCTGCAAGCACACAAGATCTCTGTCCTCTCCCACCAGTACTCTCTCGGCAGCAGAACCTCTGAAGGTCCAGGTGATGCCCAAACACCACCAGAGGACACTCACTGCCCTAGAGCAGGAGCACTGCAGAGCTCTGCCTGTTCCCAGACCAAGAACATGAATTTTGCAAGGCACAGAGGAAAAACTGCAAAGAGGCAGCAGGGGGTGGTGCAGAGGCAGCATCTCCCTTTGATCCTAAGCTTTGATCCCATCGTTTCAGACATGGCTCACACTCCCAGAGCAGCCAAACATTCCCAAGCTCCCCTCCTCACAACCACTGCTAACAGAAGCCTGGATGCAAAACTTGCAGCACCCAGACTGGAGCTCTGAGTTTGGTGTCTGAGGCTGGTGCCTGAATTTGGTTTTTCTTTGGATTGTGAAGTTGGAGCCACATCTCAGCACCATTTCTATGCCTTGTTTTCCTTGCCTGGGTTGGGTTTCCTCACACTCAGAGCAAGGGTTGCTCTTTGGTTGATGTCACATGCAAAGAGTGACAATCAAAACACAGATCTGAGGCAAACCCTCTCCTGTGAAATCTGCAAAATCCTCTGGCAAAAAGGGCCAGAGTGTGACCCTCCTGAGGTTCAGCCAGGCCAAGGGCAAGGTCCTGCACTTGGGTTTGGGCAATCCCCAGTGTCAGTCCAGGCTGGGGAGGATGGGATGGGGAACACCCTTGAGAAGGAGGACTTGGGGGTGAAAAGCTGGAAATGAGCCAGCACTGTGCACTGCCAGTCCAGAGCCAGCCCTGTCCTGGGCTGACCCCTAGCAGCATGGGCAGCAGGTGGAGGGAGGGGATCCCACCCCTGTGCTTTGCTTTGCTGAGAACCCACCTGCAGTGCTGGAGCCAGCTCTGGAGTCCTCAGCACAGCAGGGACATGGACCTGTTGAAGCAAGGCCAGGAGGCCACCACAATGATGAGAGAGGTCGGAAGCCCTCTGCTGTGACGCCAGGCTGAGAGAGTTGTTCAGCCTGGAAAGGGCTCCAGAGAAATCTTTTGGTGGCTTTTCAGAGCTTGAGAGGGCCAAGAGTAAAGTTGAGGACAGATTTTGAGCAGGGCTTGTTGTGACAGGACAAAGGGTGATGGTTTGAACTCAAAGAGGGAGATTCAAACATCAGAGAAGGGAGAAATGTTTGACACTGAGGGTGATGAGAGCTTGGCCCAGGTTGCCCAGAGATGTGGGAGATGTCCCATGGCTGCCACCACTGCAGGTCAGGTTGTTTGTGGCTCTGAGCGATCTGCTCTAGTTGCAAATGTCCCTGCTGACTGCAGAGGGTTGGACTGATTGACCTTTGAAGGTCCCATGTGATTCCATGAAACCTGGCTGTGGCCAGCTGGGAAATAGGGATGCAGGGATACATGTGGATGGGACCTGAAGAGATACATTGGTTTATCTGTGGCCCACTCATCCTGGGGAGGCCTGGGCCATGACACCAGGCTTGGAAAGCTGCAGAACTGGGTAAATGGTGTGCTCTGGGCTGAGCTGACCTACCAGGCAGGAGGGGCTGTCCTGTCATCCCCATAGGAGCCATCCCCAGGTTGTTCATGGCAGTGGCCCAGGCAGTTGGGTCAGACATTGGCAATCCCATCGGAATGGAGTCGAGGTTTAGATTTCTGGCACCATCTGCTGGAAGGAAAACAAAAAAGGAGATTAAGAGCTTAGTGCACATTTGAAGTCTTCTGCAGGGCATTAATTGTCCTAACTGCACTGAATTTACCAGACAAGGCCAGGCTGTCCCAGCAGACAGTGCTTCCACTGCCAGCTGAAGGGATTTCTCTTCCATGCTCCAGTCCCTCAATGTCCTTGGAGGACATCAGACTTGATGTGGCCCTGAGCAGCCTGATTTAGTTGGGGTTGTCCCTGTTCACTGCAGGGAAATTGAACAAGACAACCTTTAAAGATCCTTTCCAACCCATTGCAATCTGAATCTGAGTGAAGGGCCCAAAAACTGATCCCAGTACTCAAAGTGTGGCCTCACCAGCACCCAGTCCAGAGGGACAATCCCTGCCATGGTCCCACTGGCCACACTCTTGCTGATACATGGATGCTTCTCCACTGCCAGCCCCCAGCTCTGCTAGCTTACCTGCAGGAACCTTTGCTCTCTTCCTCTTCTTGCCTGGGTCACTTCCATCCTCAGCTGGGCTCTCTGATACCCGTGGGTCCAGGGTGCTGCCCAGCTGCAGGGGCTTGCTATTGCTGGCAGGATCAAAGGGTAGAGGGTTTAAACCTAAGAGAAAAAACACACCCCTTTAGGATCATGGTGATATCAAAACCAGCCTTCAGGTCCCTGGAGGTACCCCAGGGGGGATGGAACTAGACCTCTGAGGCCCTTTCCAACCCAGGCCATTTTAGGATTCTGTGATAATTGAGCACCAAGTTCATCATTCCACCTTCTGTCACACTCAGCCCTTGGATGCAAGAAGAGGGACATCAAAGCACCCAGTCTGAAGTAGCTTTGGCTCAGCCAACTCATTCTGAATGCTGAAACCCTTTTAGTGGAACCTAAGAACACATAAAATAGCTCAATTTCTGCTGAGCCACATCTGTGTTTCTGGAGGAGATCAGCAGAGCTAGAGGAGCACCAAAGCCAACAATGGGACCATCTCAGAGCACCAAGGGGCCCAAGCTTCTGTCCCAAACCCTTCTCCAAACACCCTGCTGCCAGTTCTGTTCCAGAGGGTTCCACTTCCAAGAAGCTGCTGATAAACAGGGCTGTAAATAGACAGAAGGTGGCCAGGGGCAGCCTGGAGGGGCTCAGCCATGAGCTGCTGAAAGGTGAGAACACCAAGAGCGGCCAAAAAAACAGCTACCACTCGTCTGGCAACAACAATAGTCACGCCTGGCCCTGCAAGATGCCCACAATGCTGCTGCTGAAATACCCCAAAGTCCAAATATGACCAAGGTCAGCCCAGGAAAACAACTCTGGGTGCAGCAGGATAAAAATAGCGAGAGGTTGTGAGCAGAGAGAGGCAGGGAGGGCAGGAAAGGGACAATTGCGAGGTTCACCTCTGCTAGCTGAGGGAAAAGGCCAAGGGTAAACTTGGAAGTGCGTTTTTCCATGCCTTGGGTGGAGGGAAGGAGGAGGACAAGCAGGGATCCAGCTGGATGGTGGTGCCACCAGGTTGGAATGGATGGAGGCTCTGCTCTGGCTGACATTCAACACTAATCTCAGTGTTAATCACAGAATGGTAGGGTGGGAAGGGACCTCTGGAGATCATCCAGCACAACCCCCCTGCCAAGGCAGTCACCTAAAGGTCACACAGGAACACATCCAGGTGGGTTTGGAATGTCTCCAGGGCCTCCATCACCTCTTTGGGCAGCCTGCTCCAGTGTTCCACCATCCTTAAAGGAGCTTCTCCTCATATTTAGATGGAACTTCTTATCTTCATGCTTGTGCCTGTTACCCCTTGTCCTGTCACTGGGCACCACTGACAAAAGACTGGTCCCATCTTCCTGACACCCACCCTTGAGGTACTGATCAGATCCCCCTCAGTCTCCTCTTTTCCAGCCTAAAAAAGCCACAATTCTCCCAGTCTTTCCTCCTCACAGAGATGTTCCAGTCCCCTCAGCATCTTTGCAGCCCTTTGCTGTGCCCTCTCTGGCAAGTTCCTAGATTCATAGAACAGTTTGGGCTGGAAAGGACCTTAAAGATCTACTTCCAGGCCCCCTGCCGTGGGCAGGGACACCTTCCACTGGACCAAGTTGCTCAAGGCCTCATCCAACCTGACCACACTGCACTCAGATGATCACTTTCTGACCCATTCAGGGACACAGAGAGATAATTAATCCAATTATTTCCATTATGGGTCTGAGTAAGGATGTTTGATCAAACTCTGTGGCACAGGAGGAGCCCTCAGCCCACGTCTGCTCCTCTGACTCTGCTCAGGAGGGAGGCAGCAGAGCTGAGCTAACAAGGAGTGACAAAGTCCTTGTGTTCTTCACAAAAAAAGGCTTTCTTCATCAATTTTGGGAAAAACCCAACAGCTTTCATAGCTGCAGGACAAACACTGGCATCTAGAGGAAGCCAAGGAAGCTCTCCCAGCTGCACAGCCAGCAGCCTGCCAGTTAGGGCATGAGTCAAGCCGTGAGAATGTGCCTGAGCCAAGCCAGCAGCTCCTGCCAGCCCCACTCCCAGCTGCCCAACACACCCCCTGCACCCCTGTCAGCCCCACAGGCCTCCTGTGATCTGATTCAGCTCACACCCCCAGGCAGAAACTAATGCAGCCCCTGGGAAGCAGATGAAGTTCTGCTAGGATCAGCATGTCCAAGCTGTTAACAGGAGCTCCAACTCTAACCTGATGTGCACTACAAATCACAGTAACAGCATGGGTTGGGTTGGAAGAGAATTTTCAGATAAATGACCCAGCAATGCCAGGGCACCACCTAACCATAGCCCTCAGCACCATATCTCCACGGCTTTGAAACCCCTCCAGAGATGGGGACTCCACTGCTCTGGAGTAGGCCCTGACAACCCTCAAGGGCAAGAAATTGCTCCCCTGGGGCAACTTAAGGCCATTTCCTCTTGTCCCATCACTTGCTTCTTGGCAGAAGAGAGCAACCCCAATCTGGCTCCAACCTCCTTTCAGCGACTTGTAGAGAGCCAGAAGGCTCCTCAGACTTCTTTTCTCCAGGCTGGAGAAGCCCAGATCCCTGCTCAGGTCTGTGCTGTCACTCTATACAGCTGCAGCTTTCACAGCACACACTCAGGGACAGGAAAGTTCTCAATGTTCCAGGCATAAATCAAGACAAGCCTCTACCCTCACTGGGTCTTGTGCCAGACTCTGGCCAGGACTTCACTTTCCAACAAACTCATTTGCCTTCACGACCAGCGAGAAGAGATGAGAAACAGCAAGGTGAAAAAAAAAAGTTGTTTTACAGCTGATCCCTGTCACCCCCAGCTGAACACTTCCACCCTATACACAGCTCTGTGGGCTCACTGAGTGAGGCTCCTGTGGCTGTGCAGCAAAACAGCACCCAAAGTGCTGCCAGCTCCAGGCTTGTGCCCAAACCCCCCAACCTGGGCTCACCAGAGCACATCAAGAGCTCTGGCCACCAGCCCAGCAGTGCTTTAGTGGCAGGAACCAGCTGACTACCAGCCTGATGAGGGCCTCACTGCCCCCTCGGACCCTTGGGTGGGTTTTCTGGTGTCCACCTAGTGAAGGGACAGCAGGCAGACAAAGCCTTCCAACCCAAATCATGAATCTAGAGGGTGGTGAGACACTGGAACAGGTTGTCCAGAGAGGTTGTGGACACCCCCTCCCTGAAGCTGTTTGAGGCCATGTTGGATGAGGCTTTGAGCAACCTGGTCTAGTGGCAGGTGTCCCTGCCATGGGGTTGGAACTAGGTGATCTTCAAGGTCTCTTCCAATCCAAACCTTTCTGTGATTCTATGAAATCTCTGCCCCCTAGCTCAGCCAAAGCCCACCAGTTCCAGCTGCTCAGACACTTCCATGCTCCCAGAAGCAATTTAAGACACTTCAGAAGCCCTTGCAGACTGTGCCCACCGATCACAGCTGTGTCCCAGGCAGAACCAAGAGGGAGCTCAGCAATGGGCTGACACAGCTCTGCTATAAATACGGATTTACCCTGGCAAACACTGCCATGGAGCAAGCCCTGCTCAGCCTGGGGAGGGGTCCCGCCTCAGAAACACCCTAGAGCCTATGATCCAACCTGCCCTCTGATCACACACTGCTTGTTTCAAGCTCTAAAGAAACACACTTTGGAAGAAAGCACAGCACAGAGCAACGGACGGAAGGCAGAGAAACCAGCAGGGAAGGGAAAGGAGAGAAGATGTCCAGGCTTTGGAGTTACGTTTTGACACCAACCACTCGCTCCCCCAGACTAGATCCCAGGTTCCAAAGCTGCTGTTGGTTTCTGCACTCTTTTCTACTGCACTCCCAGCTAAGGTGTCATGGTTCAAGCTCTACAATCAGCAGTTTGACCCAGAAGCTGGCTAGGCTCACTGGTGGGACCAGCAGAGAGTCACTGCTGCCCCTCCATACCCTCTGCCTGCTAGCAGCACTAATGAGACCCGATGGGAGAAGAGCACAGCAAGCACAGCCTTTACCTGTGTATTGCACGAGAAACATGGCAAGGAGCTGATCATGACCCAGGATCCCAGCCAGCTCTGCTGCTGCTCCTCAAAGGACAGAGCTCAGGGTTGAGTTCTGAAGCTCAGCACAGCTCCACACAACTCTCCAAGCTTCAGCACCAAGCCCAACAGTTGGGTCTTAATAACAGTAACACTGGCAGCGTGCTGCTCCGTGGGCATCAGAGCACAGGTTGGGGCTGGAGCTGGCAGAGAGCAGCTCCATATGTCACCATCAGTCTGCAGTGAGTGACACGGATAGGCAGGCTCTGGGACACGGGGATGAAGGTGGAGGAGCAGGTGGGGGAGCGATTAGCAGCAAGTCTGGAAAGGATTCCACCCAGCAGCCCTGGCATGAGGTGGAACAAGCCCTGTTTGCATGCCTGGGATTAGCTGTCTTTGCACAGATTAGCTTTGGGTGATCCTTCATGGCAAAGGACATGGCACCTCCCCAGCCTGCCAGCTTCTGCTCAGGGAAAAA